>SJYW01002586.1:143496-170369 GCA_006410735.1 Raphicerus campestris
CCTGAAACTTTGTTTGAAACTTCCAAATACTATGGGTCCCAGGTACCCATGAGGAATTTGTTCCAGGACTCCCTCAAATACTGAAATCTGTGCATGCTCAAGTCGCTTACAAGAAATGGTGAAGTACAGTCTACCCTTGGAACTACAGGTTACGCCCAGATCCAACCAACAGCAGTTCGAAATCCGTGCTTGGAGCACCTGCAGATCCCGGATACCGAGGGCAGACTGTAACTCAAGATCAGGCTGTTTTGTTTTTTCCCAAGAAACTCAGGGCTAAGATCAGAAATCACTTCATGACAAGCAATCATTCCTTAAATGACAGTGAAAACTTTTGGAAAGTTAACTTCTCATGATGAATGTGTGACTTATTTTATTTTATTTTTTGTGATGGATTCCAAATGAAGGGAAATCAGGGTCCAGAATCAGTGAAGAGGAGAAATGCATGTAAACAGTTTATAAATGGACAAGAAAGAAAGGAAATGGCCCTAATAGTTGGGCCTGACTGTTGAATAATCATTTAAGAGTTTAAAATGTTCTAACTGGGAAGAGCCACACCTAGACTAAATACAGTGATTAAAGTAATTTTCATTACGTAAAATGATGAGTTTAACCATTCAGAGACCAATCTGAGAAGTTCCTGTTGTAACATGAAATCTACTCATTTTGTTCAAGTCCTGTTTCTGATTTAACATGTGTGTTAGTTACATAAAACCAAACCATGATAAAGTAGTAATTTGCTTACTCAAAGTGACCAAAAGTAAATATTTATATATTTCTAAATATATATATATATATATAAGAATATATTTATTCAAGTGTATATTACAATCTGGTCACATTTGGCACATTTTATATTCAAAAAAATCTTTTAATCTATTATCTGACTAAAAAAATAAATTCTGCAGTAGTGTATCTTTCAGGATACACAGTAACTGTCTCCGAATCTCATATTTAAGTTAAACTGTAGCAGCTTTATAGTAGCCATGAGTGACTGACTTGAAAAAAACCATAAAACACTGTTGCCACTTTGCAAGCTTCACGGGTGTCCTGGAAGCAGAATTTTCTCCTCTATCAGGAGTGTCGCTACTTTCTCCTCAGGCTCCAGGAATGCCACTGTGCGGTAGGGTTGCTATGCGGGTGAGGGTGCCAGCTTGCATCTCAGGCGGGTCTCTGTAAGTTCTGTGCCACCCGCTGCCTTCCCTCGCCTGGGCCACACAGTTGCCATGTCACCTGCCATTCATTCGCTTTCATTTCGCCTGTCCCATGAGATGAGCATTCAACAGGGAACTTTCACATCCCCCAGCTGAAGACAAAATCCACATCTCCCCCAGTCTTACATGCTCTCAAGACATAATGAACTCTGAAGAAATTTTCAGAGAACGACTTATGAGAAAAATCACAATGCAGACGCGACAAACGCACTCCTTCATTGACAGGAGAAACTGTACAGGTTCACACTCTAGTCTGTTTGCATTTGTCTGACACCCTAAAGGGAAACTGTATGCATAGGGTGCTTCCCTACAAGGTTACAGTACACGGATAACCACCAACTACGTGACTTTGAAATAGATGTAAGTACAGAATATATTGGTAAGATTCACAGACTCTTGTCAACTGAAAAATGCCGCCCAGTTTAAGTCATTTGTTCTAAGAAGCTCACTTATTGTTTAATTAACTTTCTTATGTCTATCTTGAAGAGAAAGTTCTCCTCCCTGACCCCAAAGTGCTGTACTCTGAATCTATGCCTGCAATGCCGGTCTCAAGTTCTCACTGTAGCACCTGTTTAAATCCAGAACCTAATAAATTCTACAGCATGAGGGAATAGCTAGCAGTTCATGCCATTTGGCGTAGAATGCTGTGAGTAGATTCAGAGAGCTAGGATATCAGTCAATGTGACGTAACCTACTCTGTCATGCCTTCCTTACATATTCTGTGAGTGCTTCATTCACCTAATTTTATTTTTTTCTCATTTATACTTATTGTTTCATATAAGTTATTGCGCTTGGAAGGGGAAAAAAGAGAATGTGCCCTATGAATCTAACTAGTTTCTTCTTAATTATGCACATTTCAGTTTTTTTAAAAATTAATAGATTAAAAAAATTTTAAATTAAATATGTGGATTTTCAATAAAAGTGGTAGAAAAATTGCATTCAAAAAAAAATAATGATAATTATTCAAGACTTCTTTCCATATATTCTGTGAGCAGAGTTACAAACTACAGGTCATATTGGCAACTTATAGTAAGCAATTATAGGCTTGATTAAATAACACAAAAGTAAAAGTTTCTTAATTTTGGCTGCGGCCATGGTGGTGAGAGACACACCAACAGGAGAAAAGGCATTTGGGCAGTATTGTCACACTGGGACTGTCGTTAGAAGACCTAGTGGCCCATATTTTAGTTGAATCTTGAATATTTACTGCAGACATCTGAAATGACTTTAGAATAATTGTCACTACTATAGAGTTTCAACTTGTTATAATACTTAGTGGCACAAATGTGTATTTTGATGAAGCTAGCCCCTTCACTTCAGCCAAATTACTCTCTTCTACATACCAAACAGAGGAGAAAGTAATCACCCATCTCTAAATTCAAAGAGTGTGTGTGTGTGTGTGTGTGTGTGTGTGTGATGGTTCTGGAAAGCTACATACCAAACTCACAGCAGTAGTTATCTCTGGGGAAATGAAGAAAGGAAGGGTCTAGAGTTGGGTAGCAAAGATTTCAACCTTATTGGAAATAATTCAACTTCTTATAAAGTTACTCATGAATATATTTAATTGCTGAATTAAAATTCTCAAGATTAGAACTAGTATTCAGTAAAAACGGAAGTTATGACTTCTCCAGAGACTTAAGCTGTGACCTTGGTGCTCTCCAGAATCTCCTCTATAAAACCACAAAATAATATGTTAGGAGGTGCATGGGTATGCGAGGCATGTTGTCAATCAATACGCATTATCAGAAGCATTTCTAACATGCTATTAGTCATACTATTTCCAGGTTTAGTATTAACAGTATCTTAACTCTTCCCACCATAATAAGATCTCTTTCCCAAGCTCAGGGTGGAGATTATGAAGGTCACCAGCTCCTCCCATCAGGAGGGATCCGGACCCGGGACCTCTTTCAGGGAAGGGAATCCAGCCAAGAAGGGAGGGGCCTTATAAGGCACAGCCTAGCTGATAAAACAATTACTTAAAAAAGTTCTAGACAAAATAAGTCATGTCAGAAAATGTGCTTAAGACAAAAAACCAAAACAAATCTGAAAACAACAAAACAAAACAACTCGGTACCACCAGGTGTCACTATAACCTAAAGCGCTGCGGGAAGTTTCTCTTCATTTGGGAAGTAATGGACGGGACAAGCCAACAAACATCTCACAAGGCTTTCCATGTCTGTATATTATCATAGTTACTAAACTACAGTTGCTGAACTCTACATGTATCACTGCAAGCTTCACCTTTTAAAAAATTATAAATAGCGACAATGAATGCTAAATGATTTAAAATGCAGTCAGTGGACCTTTGGAGGTCAAGGATTTAATATTTTCAGTTTTGCCTCCTGAGAGGCAAGCCGAAGTCATGACTATACTGATCTGCCATTTGACTGAGACAGATTTATTCAGGGAGCAAGTAAGTCCAGCCTACTGCCCAGCACTTTTCTTATTCTCTACCTGATATGGGGTACGACTCTCAAAGTGGTAAAGAATAACAGTTGGACATTCTCAGAGCTAATAAAATTAAGATGAATTATAACTTCAGTTTAGAGACATAATTTATTTTAATGACTACTCATGGTTTTAAACATCATTTTTTATACTTTTCATCACTTCTTAAGACATATGGCTACTACTTAAAACAAGACTTATTACATTGTATTTTGGGTTTTAAAGTACAGGCATTTCATTTCATTGTACTTACTATATTGTGCTTAGCAGATATTGTCTTTTTTTTTTTTTAACAAATTGAAGCTTTGTGGAGTCCTCTGTGGAACAAATCTCTTAGTGTCATTTTTCAACAGTATTTGCTCACTTTTTGTCTCCCTGTTGGGCTTCCCTGGTCCCCTAGAGAAGGGATAGGCTACAAATTTCAGTAATCTTGCGCTTCCCTGGTGGCTCAGATGGTAAAAAAATCCACCTGCAATGCGGGAGACCTGGGTTCTATCTCTGGGTTGGCAAGATCCCCTGGAGAAGGGCATGGCAATCCACTCCAGTACTCTTGCCTGGAGAATCCCCATGGACACAGGAGCCTGGTGGGCTGCAGTCCATGGGGTTACAAAGAGTGAGACACAACCGAGCTACTAAGCACATTATTGTCTCCCTGTCACATTTTAGCCAGAGAAGGAAATGGCACCATACTCCAGTACTCTTGCCTGGAAAATCCCATAGATGGAGGAGCCTGGTAGGCTGCAGTCCATGGGGTCGCTAAGAGTCGGACACGACTGAGCGACTTCACTTTCACTTTTTCTTTCATGCATTGGAGAAGGAAATGGCAACACACTCCAGCGTTCTTGCCTGGAGAATCCCAGGGACAGGGGAGCCTGGTGGGCTGCTGTCTATGGAGTCACACAGAGTTGGATACGACTGAAGCAACTTAGAAGCAGCAGCAGTACATTTTAGCCATTTCTTAATGTTCCAAACTTTGTAAATTATTATTATATTTGTTTTGGTGCTCTGTGATTAGTGATCTTTGATGTTATGATTGCAAAAGATTACAATTCACTGAAGACTCAGAAGATGGTTATCACTTCTTAGCAATAAAATATTTAAAAATTAAGGTATGTACATTATTTTTAGACATAATGTTATTGCACACTTAATTACTACAATACAGTATAAATATAACTTTTATATAAACACTGGGAAACTAAAATATTCATATAACTTGCTTTATTGTGATATTTATTGCAGTGCCCTGGAACAAAAGCTGTAATACCTCCAAGGTATGTCTGTTTATAGATGTTAATATGTATGTTGCAATAATAGCATCAAGGATGGAGGGGAGGTAAATTGAATTATAGAGTTGTAAGATATCTATATCTATACCTTTATCTCTATACCTAATCTCCATATATAATCTCCAAAGTTAATTTGATAATAATTTAAGTCGATTGTGGTAAGTTAAAGAAGTGTATTATAATCCCTATAGTAATCATTAGAAGAATAATGCAAAGGAATATAGATATAACAAACAAACAGAATTAAAATATACTATATTATGAAATGTCTAACACAAAGAAGGCAGAAAAGGAACATGAAATGCAAGAGACAAATAGAGAGCAAACAAAAAAGGGCAGACCTAAATTTGACTATAACACTAATCACATTAAATGTAAATGCACCAAACACTAATCAAAATGCTGATATTTTGGGGCCAATCTATATTTTTTAAAAAAGCTTCATTAGAAAAGACCCCGAAGCTGGGAAAGATTGAAGGCCTTAGGTAAAGGGGATGACAGAGGACAAGATGGTTGGATGGCATCACCGACTCAATGGACATGAGTTTGAGCAAGGCCCTGGAGATGGCGAAGGACAGAGAAGCCTGGCGTGCTGCAGTTCATGGGGTCACAAAGCACTGGGCATGACTGAGTGACTGAACAGGAACAGCAGTATCAAAAAGTTAAACTCAAGTCTATGCTATCTGCAAGAGATACACTTTAAACATAAATATACGAGTATCTTGAAAGTACAGGTTGGAAAATATATGTAATATGAATAAGTGACAGCTTCCCAGGTGGCATAATGGTAAAGAATCTGCCTGCCATTGCAGGAAATGCAGGTTAAATCACTGGCTCAGGAAGAACCCCTGGAGGAGGAAATGGCAGCCCCTTCCAGTATCCTTGCCTGGAAAATCCCACGGACAGAGGAGCCTGGCAGGCAGCTGTCTATGGGCTTGCAAAGTCAGACATGACTTAGCGACTAAGCATGCATGCATGCATAAGTAAACTTCACTGGTTATGTTAGAGTCAGACAAAATATTTAGAAATAAAGACAAGAAGTATTACTAAAGTCAAAGACATTTCATAACGATAAAAGAATCAATACAGCAGGGACTTGTAACATTATAAACATATATGTATCTTACAATAGAACTGAAAAATACATGAACCAAATCAGACTTCAAAGGAGAAAAGACAATTACAAATACAGTCAAGTTGATGACTTAAATATGCTTCCTTCAGTAACAGGACTAGTAGACAGAAAAATCAGTAATGGCAGAATTGTACAACAGTATGAACCAAGTTGGTTTAATTCATGTTTATATACTTTACGCTCCACAAAACAGCAGCAGCATTCACATTCTTTTCAAGCACAGAATATCAATCAAGACAGAATATCAATCAAAATACACTCTATGTTAAACCATAGAAAAGTTGCAATATAGTTAAAAGGACTGACTTTATATAGAACATATTCTCTGACCACAAATAAAGATAGTAACCAAGATAACTATAAAATTTGAAAAAATGGTACATTAAACAATATATATGTAAATAACCCACAAGTCATAAAAGAACTGATAAGGGAATCAAGAACATATTTTGAACTGAATTAAAATGAAAACACAACATCAAAATTTGTAGAGTGCAGTGAAGACATACTTAGAAGGAAATTACAGCTTTAAATGCTCATCTTTAAAAAGAAAAAATGTCATTACTCTTAAATGAGCTCCCAAATTTCATAAGTCCAATTCTTTTATATTCTGCTAGATGATGATGTTGAAGAAGTTACCGCCGGTTTTCAAATGTATTATGGTCGGGTATGTATTTCATTTACTTTTGTGAATAACGGAGATGCGTAGCAAAGAAGTATGTACTAAGTGCCTATCAAGTAACAAATAGTGCATTTAAATGAAACACGTTTTTTTCTTTTGAGAGGTTTTCCAGAGTCACAGAGCTAGTGAGTGATGTGACTTGGGTGAAGTGCAGACTTGAATCTGCCTGACTTCTGAGCTCACACTCCCATTAGACAGCACGTTGCCTGAGTTCTTGATGGCTGTTCAACCTGTGGTCCACTGTGGATCCTATGTTTCCTCTTGCTTAAGCTTTAATCTGCTCAGTTTATCTTCCGTTATGATACATTATTTGTTATTAAGTAGAGTTTCCTACACTTTATCCATTGTCAGTTTATGGAAGATAGAGCAACTGCCTATCCTTGTCACTGTGTTGCATTTTAGGCTCTCAGGTCATGTGGGCAGCATTCACGTTTACTTCATTATACTCCTCCAGATATGAAGTGTGTGCACTGCATGATCATGACAACATGCTTTTATCACCTAGATCTGCTTTAGGAAACACATCTGGTACAACATGTTTCCAGGTGTAACACCATCAGTTACTGTTAACAGGGACTGCTATAAATTCCCAAACAGTTAAAAAAAGAAAATGCATTTATTAAAAATTAATTTAACTAAATTACCTGAATAGGTCATGTCTTAAAATGGTTCTGAGTTAACGTAACTGGTCCGACTTTAATAATGATAACTAACATGTTTGGATGCTTTCTATGTTCCAACCCCTGTGCTAAGTGTTAAGTAACTTATTGCTGTAAATAACCCAGAGGGATGAGGAAACCAAGGCTTAAACTTGCTCAGAATTACACAGAGTTTAGATCTATCCTCAGATTTACTTCTCTCAGCATCTTCATAAACATTCACATACTAAACAGAGAAAGTATAAAAGACTGGAAGTATACTCTTGTTCTTAAAGCTTTATATCAATATCCATTGATATTAGAAAAGCACCAGAGACTCAGGTGTATCTGGAGACTTTATAGTCTCTTACAATTGCATGCCGTGCTAGATGATATTTAAAATTAATTAGCTGAGGTGCATGCAATGTCCTTACCATTCCTTGCCTACTGGTATTTCAATGTTCAATAATGAAATTATTGATGAGCATAGAATTCCCCAAAGAATAAGTTCAAATAATAAAATACAGAGGTCATTACATATTATAACCAAGAAATTCAAGTAAATTAATTTTCTGAATTAGCATTTTGCAGCTACTAAATTAGCCACATTCAAACATATACACAGAGCTTCTCCGGTGACTCAGTGGTAAAGAATCTGCCTGACAATGCAGGAGATCCAGGTTCGATCCCTGGGTCAGAAAGATTCCCCTGGAGAAGGAAATAGCAATCCACTCCAGTATTCTTGCTTGGAGAATCCCATGGACAGAGGAGCCTGGCAGGCTACAGTCCATGGGGTCGNTTTTTTTTTTTTTTTGCTCCTGATTAAAAAGAAACCAAAGCTGTAACACAATTTTTAAACAAATTTTAAATGATATCATCATTGCTAATGCTTTTTTCACAATTCAGTTCACCACTGCAGGCAAATCAGTTTCTCATTCATAAAATCTCTGATTGTCAAAACAATGTACATGATCGTTTATCATAATGTAATATATCTTAGAAAGCAATCATAACATAAAGACTTAATCTTACGTAAAGGACAGCCTATTTTGATATGTTTTAAAGGCAGTCCTTAATTGGCTATTCACTAATTTGTTGCCATGAGCAACAAAATACTTTGTTTTGGAACCTTTCAGGATTTTAGTAGCTGTGTAGTGTGTCTCTGAATTTATGAGGTTTTAATTCCTTTTTTCTTTTAGACTTGGTACCTGTAATATTCAGATAGGAAAATTTTAAATTTTTGTCTAAATGTAATCCTGTTTAGAATTTTTTTAAATTTATAACGCACAAATAACAAACATATGTACACTTTTTGTATTAGTTAGAATGCATAGTTGAAAATAAGAGAAACAAATACCGCTGACTTAACCTAAAGAGAATTTTTGACAATGTGTTAGTTTCCAAAGACTGTTGTAGTAAAATACCACAAACTCAGCTGTTTAAAACAACAGAAAAGTATTATCTCACAGCTCTGAAAGCTGGAATTCTAAACTCAATGCGGACTATGTTCTCTCAAGGGTTCTAGGGAAACTTCCTTGCCTTTTCGTTTCTGGTGGTTCCCAGCAATCCTTGGCATTCTTAGGATGGTGGATGAATCTCTCCAGTTGCTTCCTCTTTTGCCACAGGGCCTTCTCACTGTGCCTACATGTCTCTTCTTATAACAAAGTCAATAATTGGACTAGTTTTTCAGTCTCTAAGTTGTGTATGACTCTTTGCAACCCCATGAACTGCAGCATGCCAGACTTCCCTGTTCTTCACTATACCCTGGAATTTGCTCAAATTCATGTCCATTGAGAGGGTAATGAAATCTAGCCATCTCATCCTCTGCTGCTCTCTTCTTTTGCCTCGAATCTTTCCCAGCATCAGGGTCTTTTCCAATCAATCTACTCTTTGCATCATGTGGCCAAAGTACTGAAGCTTCAGCTTCAGCCTCAGTCCTTCTAATGAATATTTGGGATTGATTTCCTTTAGGATTGACTGGTTTGATCTCCTTGCTGTACAAGGGATTCTCAGAAGTCTTCTCCAGCACCACAACCCAAAAGTATCAATTCTTTGACACTCAGCCTTCTTTATGGTCCAACTCTCACATCCATACATAACTACTGGAAAAACCATGGCTTGGACTATACAGATCTCTGTTGGTAAAGTGATATCTTAGCTTTTTAATATGCTGTCTAGATTTGTCATAGCTTTCCTTCCAAGGGGCAAGTGTCTTTTCATTTGATGGCAACAGTCACTGTCCACAGTGATTTTGGAGCCCAAGAAAATAAAATCCGTCACTGCTTCTACTTTTTTCCCTTCTATTTGCCATGAAGTAATGGGGCCAGATGCCCTGATCTTAGTTTTTTGAATGCTGAGTTTTAAGCCAGCTTTTTCACTCTCCTCTCTCAGCCTCATCAAGAGGCTCTTAAATTCCTCTTTATTTAACAGAGTTGTATCATTTGCATATCTGAAGTTGTTGATATTTCTTCCTGCAGTCTTGATTCCAGCTTGTGATTCATCCAGCCTAACATTTCACGTGATGTACATTGCATATAAGTTAAATAAACAGGGTGACGATATACAGCTTTGTTTACTCCTTTCCCAACTTTGAACCAGTCGGTTGTTCCATGTAAGGTTCTAACTCTTGCTTCTTGACCCACATACAGATTTTTCAGGAGCCAGGTAAGGTGGTCTGCTATTCCCAACTCTTAAAAAATTTTCCACAATTTGTCATGATCCACACAGTCAAAGGCTTTAGCATAGTCAATGAAGAAGTAGATGTTTTCCTGGAATTTCCTTGCTTTCTCTATAATCCAACGATGTTGGCAATTTGATCTCTGGTTCTTTTGCCTTTTCTAAACCCAGCTTGTATATCTGAAAGTTCTCAGTTCATATACAGTTGAAGCCTAACTTGAAGGATTTTGAGCATAACCTTGCAAATATGTGAAACGAGCACAATCGTACAGTAGTCTGAACATTCTTTGGCATTGCCCTTCTTTGGGATTGGAATGAAAATGGATGTTCTCCAATCGTGTGACCACTGCTAAGTTTTCCAAATGTGCTGACATATTGAGTGCAGCAATGCACCAAGGCTTATCTGGGGATTATAAGGACTGAAAGGACCCTACCATTGATGAACTCAGATCTCATAAAAGGAAGAGACAAGTTAACAAATACTTAAAATACTCTGTGGTTTGTGCTGCTGTAGAGATTAATTCAAAGGTTTATTCAAAGATTTATCCAAAAGGAGAAAAGAATGACTGCTTAACGATGGGATGTTTCTGGAAAATAGTGACATTTGAGCTTGGGCTCTAGAAGAAGAGCCTTACTTGTGGCTCAGCTGATAAAGAATATGAGACCTGAATTTGATCCCTCGATTGGGAAGAGCCCCTGGAGAAGCGAAAGGCTACCCACTCCAGTATTCTGGCCTAGAGAATTCCATGGACTGCATAGTCCATGGGTTGCAAAGAGTGAGACACAACTGAGTGAATTTCACTTTCACTTTCCTTGGAAGGATGAGGGCAAGGATTAGAGTACAAAAGTTGGTATTTCCCAGGCAAAGGAATAGCATATCTAAAGACATGAAATTGTGAGAAAAATAACACATTCAGGACAGTATTAACAGTTCAGGGTTAAACGTGATTGGTTGCGTAAGTTTATTATAGAAGGTAGAGGAAGAGCCTGGAAGGAAATATGGGGCCAGACAATGAACAGCCTTGTGCATTATGGCAGAAATTTAGATGTTAGATAGTGGGATATGCAAAGTCAATGAAAAGTTTTTAAGTAAAGAAGTAACCATAATACTTAACATTTGTTAACAGGGAATTAATAATCATATTACGAGGTGTAAAATTTATTAAAATAGTCTAAAAACAAAGACCAATCAGGTGGCTTACCTGGGGTTAGGGCAAAGGCTGTAGAACAAGAAAACAAAGAATGGTTTTCAGAGATTTTTTTAAAAGAGAATGAACAGAAATAGTGGCTGAGGAAAAGGAAAAACTCAATAATTGTGGTATAAGGTGTAGAAAAGAACAGGAGGAAGAAAAGATCAGTTTAAAATGTAGCTTATTTATTTATTCTCCTCTGTTTGTATAAATGATTTAGGAGTGCCTTGTACTGGTAGAAACATTACAACAACAGATTAAAAAATATGTAATACATAGGGAGATAGAGGTGAAGAGAACTAAGGTGAAGTCAAAATTGGCGCTCAAAATGCACGTTATATGATTTGTATAACTACTCAGTACGAGTCAGATTTGGCTTGATTTTGGTTTTGTGTATTTGGGCGTTTTTTTGTGTGTTTTGTGTTGGTTGCACTGCAAGACTTGCAGCTTCTTAGTTCCTTGACCAAGAATCAAACCCAGATTCTCAATAATGGAAGTGCAGAGTTCTAACCATTGAACAGCCAGGGAGTTCTTGATTTCCATTTCTTAATGGCCAGAGCAAAGAGAGAAGTAGTCTGAGTGCAAGATCCATAGTGTCTAATAGGTGAAAGAAGGAAACTGAGAAGAACCCAGTTTTTCCTGGCACTGAGAATGGAAAACTCCTGTAGAAAAAAGCCAGGGTTCAGTACACATTGAACTGGAAGAACCACTGGTACAAGTGGACAGATGAAAATATGCATATAGCATTCAAGAGAAACGTTGGACTAGGCAATCCAGATTTGGGGATTATTGTCCTTAATTGAATATGCCCCTCAAATTTTTTCATTGCCACCTCATACATTACCACAAGAATTTTATTAGCAGTAGAAAGTACATGTTCTTTGTTTAAAATGAGGATACTAAAGTTTATCAATAAAAGACTACATTGAAAACATTGTTCCTAAATTCTGTTTTTCAGAAGGAACTTCAGATGATTCTACCACCCCAGTTTGCATGGCAGAATTCTATGTGAGGATCAGAAGGGTACCACTTAAAACTCCATTACTGCACTTAAAATTGTCCTAATCCCACCCACAACCAAGAGCAAACATTGTTGTTTCAGTCGCTATTTNAAGCCAGGGTTCAGTACACATTGAACTGGAAGAACCACTGGTACAAGTGGACAGATGAAAATATGCATATAGCATTCAAGAGAAACGTTGGACTAGGCAATCCAGATTTGGGGATTATTGTCCTTAATTGAATATGCCCCTCAAATTTTTTCATTGCCACCTCATACATTACCACAAGAATTTTATTAGCAGTAGAAAGTACATGTTCTTTGTTTAAAATGAGGATACTAAAGTTTATCAATAAAAGACTACATTGAAAACATTGTTCCTAAATTCTGTTTTTCAGAAGGAACTTCAGATGATTCTACCACCCCAGTTTGCATGGCAGAATTCTATGTGAGGATCAGAAGGGTACCACTTAAAACTCCATTACTGCACTTAAAATTGTCCTAATCCCACCCACAACCAAGAGCAAACGTTGTTGTTCCAGTCGCTATCTTTTGGTCTGTTTCCTTTCATGTCCTACACATGTGTCAAGTCAGATCAGCCCAGAGCTGATTCCAGAAGAAAAGAGGCAATATTCAGCCATGACCAGGCTTATTTTCTAAGATAACTAATGTTCACCATATGCCCACTTATGCTTCCTTGAAGAGTAAGATAAACTTTCAGATTTTCTCTATTGCTAACTTAGAGAAAGAGCATGTATGTAAGTGATTTAAAATCTTGACTAACTCCACTCCCCTGTTTTGACTTAAAACTATCAGCCTCACATACAAAATCAAAGTATGGACTGGGAGAATCCATATGCGTTTCAGAAAACATTTAAAGAAATTCATTATCGCTGTTCAACTTTTTAAGCACATCCTGTTGGCATCTGCCTAGAATTCCCCAGAAACCATTGGATTCAAATCTTTATCAATTTCATATATAATATCTCTGAAACCATCTGGTTCTTAACAGTTCAAGGGATACAGTCAAGCAAAATCTTTCTAGTAGCCGTATACCTTTTGATTATCTTGGGTGTTTTTCTCTCTGCCAAATAGAACATGTCAAAGCTTTCACATTGTTTTATAGTCATTCTCGACTCTGTGATCATAATGTGTTGATGTATGTCTGCTCTTATTTATAAACTGGGTTTGCACTTATAATTAAAACACATGAAAATAATATCCATTTAACAGTGTATCTTTATGCTATAGCTACTCATTTTTAATGCTTCCATCCTGAAAAGATAGGAATTCAGCTTTTCTACCACCAAGTGGTGAACTTCAAATTCAACAAAATGATAAGGGGAATATTGGGGCTCATTGACATCTACACTTACCATACTCTTCCTTTGTGAAGCAAAAATATAACATGAATAAACAGTATCTAGGCACAATACGGAAAAATGAATGCCGAAGTATAGCAGTGTGAATGCTGTATTTGACTTTCAGGTTTAGTAGATTTTTATCTTGGATTATAGCTTGAAAGATTAACCAGCAATTCATTTCATAAGCTTGAACACACATCACAGTAGAAAAGAAATTGGTATTTGAAGTTCCTGGATAAAGTGCTATTCAAAGGGACTCCTTAGTCATTAAAACATTGAGTTAGTTTTGTGAATGGCATCAGTGAAAATCTTTCTCGTGTAAAGAAAGCAGTAGGAATAAACTAAGTGAAAGGCAAATTCTGGTCCCTCATCCACAATGTTTATCCCGGTGGGATATGATACAGTCTGTGCAATTGCTATGTTCCACAATAATTATAAAAAGCAATAACATGTGGTACGAACAGAACTTGTAACAAAGAACAGCAGTAGATGGTAAAATAAACCACTGGTTATGTCAAAACTAATAACTTATTTACTCATGCAGAGTCAGTGAGTTAAGAGGTCAGATGAGCCCCGTTGTTTAAGCCTCACTAATAGTACACATGGCTTTTCTGGCTCATCATTTTCAACAGTTCCTCCAGAACCATTTTAAGGATTATGTGAAATTGACTGGATTTCATTAATGGCTCATGTAAGACATCGCTCATCGTATCTTTGAGAGTGAGGGCCAAGATATTTAAGCATTTGCCTTTTTGCAGCTTCTGGGAAGAGGTGGTGAGTTCCAAGACCTCTTGTCATAAATACAACATTTACTAACATAGAAAACAGTATCCATCTTTTTTAGGAATGAAAATAATTGTACAGCGCGACACCCGCAGCATTTTTAAAATGTTATGTATCATGGTATACTTAAAAAAACAGTACACTTATTGATCTTCCCATTTTACTTTGATTTAAAATGCAGATCTTTTCTTCCTATTGAAATCCTTGCATTTATATTTATAAATGTATAGGGGAAAATCCATTTCAGACATATGCAATCTCATAAATTATGTTTGGTAGTTGAAACAGTGTGCACTTATGTCATGGACTGAACATCCTCCTTTATTAGAATGCTATTTATTGCCACCAGCTGCACTGCTTAGCTAAGAAAGTTCTTGACACCAGCGATTGCTTTTCAGCACCACTGCTTCCGGCTGCTAACGGGATTCTATTTCCAAATGAAGCCACCCCTCTCAAGCTCTTCCTTCTGCTACACAGATACCTCCTGTCATCGTGATGCTGGAGAATCGATGGGGGATGGGCCTGCACCCACTCATGCTCTATGATCTCCCAGGCTGTAAATCTCCCCTGGCTTTGAGATTTCTTGCCTAATAGCACTGGCCTGAGAGCTGTCAAATGCATTCGGGGAATCTACCCAACAGTAATGGATTTTTCAAAATTAAGATGTGAATTCAGCTTGTGATCAAAGGGTGCTTCAGAGTCGTTGGCATGTGTTTCAGAAGAGAAGCATGGTGTATATCACAGTAGACATTGGTCTCTATTTTATTACATTTTACAGCAGGGAAAACTAGACAAAGGTAATTACTCTTCTTCTGTTAAAGACTATTATTACACTTGCATGAACAGTTAGCCCTGCTGTTATTTTCTCTGCTGCCTGTGCCAATGGCATCCAGACCATCCAAGCAGGAAAGGTAGAGAAATGGCGGTTTCAGCTCATTTCCAACGTCACAGTAAGTCCACTTTGAAAGGTAATCTTCCAGACCACAACTGTGTGTGCCAACACATTCACACGTTCCATTATTTGTTGACAGGATCTGTGTCCCTGTCTTCTGCACGCCAGTTGAACACTGTCTCCTTTCTTTTTTTTTAAATGCCTTCACACATAATTGGGCTCCCAGAGCCCACAGAACTCACAGCAGCAGACAGTGACAGGGGGAGACCTCCCTCTGTTAACATGGAAATGGAATTTCCTTGCTCTCCTCTAGAAAGGAAATCCCCTCCAGGTCAAGGTTAAGGCTTTCTGCAGTGTGGGGAGGGGGAGCTCGTGCAGAAGATACCTTAACCTGTGATCTTGGAGAGTTCTCTTGAAGTGGTGTCAGGCCCTCAAGCCTTCATAAGCAGCAAATTTCTTCCCTTGACTAAACAAGAGGACAAGCAGAAAATTGATTTCTAGACATTATCTTTGAGATACAGGCTGAAAATTAGAACTTGGGGATGCTCTTTGCCCCCACCAAGAACTCGGGCAGAGACAAGCTCTGAATATTCCTCATTTCAGCCTTGGAAGTGCAGCTGTTCAACCTGAGATCCCCTTTTGAGATAAAGTCCTTGTTCCTCTCCTTGGATTTTTCTCCTAATCCCACAGGGGACTTGGTTAAAACAATATGCTCCTGTGGCCATTATTTATAATGATTCGCCTGAGGGTCACTGACCACTCGCCAGGCAAATATTATTACCTGCATCATGACAGTGCAAAAACCAGAGCACAGAATTGCCACCTTGGCTTTCCCTCGTGCCATCCACTGACTCACGGGCCTGACATCGAACTTGTTTTTGTTTTATCTGTTGTTTTGCTCAGTTTCCTCTTGAGCCAGTCTCCAATATCAGATCAAGTAGAAAGATCAGGAAGGATAACATGGATTCAAAATGTCACATCAAAGAAGAAAAATGTTGGACAAAAAAGAGACAGGATGTTGGTGCATGTCTGCAAGCATTTCCATATTGACAACTTGGGCCAGTGGGGAGGAACCTTCCAGGCTTCAGATACTCTGACCCTCCTGCATGCTGACCATTGAGAAAAGAAAGGACAGGAGAGATGGGATTTCAGTAGAATCACTTACTTCTCTTTTCTAAAAAGTATGTAATTAAAAACAAAAATAATACATCTTAGCCCACTTGGTAAAATGTCCCAAGGGTATGTGCTCTTTAATGAGGCTGAAAATGGACACTGTATTTTAAACAATTAAAGAATGAGGATCAAATGTGAAAAAAGAAGAAGAAAAAGAGTTCCAGAAAAAGACAAGTGACACTGATGCTAGACACAGAACCTCAGAAGGTAAGCTGAGTACACGTCTTGAGAAAGTCAGAAGAAATGTGGGTACGGTCTTCTTTCAAGATACTCTTTTATCTGAAATGTCATGAAGCTGCATCTGACCATTCATTTACTATTCACTGGTGATGTTAGCAACTTATATTTTGGGCATAAAAATATGGAAATAAAAAACAGTCAAAATAAGAGAAGCTTGAGACTCTTCCCTCTGTGACAGTAATTTGAATTCATCTTGTAATAGCCATTCAACAACTATTTATTGTATGCCTACAAAGGGCCTAATACTATATGCTAAATGCTTTAGATCTTTAAAATTTGAATTCCTAGGATATTATCTTCAACTGCAATTGTGATATACAACAAATTTTATGGAGTCTATAGGAAAATCTATTCTTACTCACTTTGGGCTTTAAGGTGATTTTTGGGAGGGACTACAATTTTTATAGCTTCTTCTAAATTTCTTCAAGTTATTATAATCTTCTCTAATATTGACATAAAATTTTCTCACTTTAAAATCTCCAAATGAGTTTGATTTACCTATTATAGAAATTGAATATATTGATATTACCTAATACTTATTAGTTCTCCCATCTTTGTCAAAGAAAGCATAGTTATTAAATTAATAACTAAATCCAATTTTCACTTCAAAAAAAAAAAATACTTGTGAAAAAAATCAACTGATCCTCCAGTGTCCTGTCAGAAATTCTGTTTGTTAGATCACATCAGCAGAGTAAGCCTCCCTGAAGTGAAGCGTTAGTCACTCAGAGTGTCCAACTTTGCGACCCGTTGGACTATAGCCCGCCAGGCTCCTCTGTCCATGGAATTCTTCAGGTCAGAATATTGGAGTGGGTTGCCATTCCCTTCTCCAGGGGATCTCTGACCCAGAGATTGAACCTAGATCTGCACACAGGCAGATGCTTCACCATCTGAGCCATTCAGTTCAGTTCAGTTCAGTTCAGTCGCTCAGTCGTGTCCGACTCTTTCTGACCCCATGAATCGCAGAACGCCAGGCCTCCCTGTCCCCAAACCTCAGTAGACAGCACTCATAATTATTCATCCCAAATGAACCCAGTAGAATTGAGTGACTATACAAGATTTTGTCTTAGTTGCAAGAAAGTAAGCAGTTTCAGTGATGACACTGAATGAAATAATGCAGCACAATCAAAGTCAACTTAATGCACATGGAATCCAGAGCCTGGCTGGCTAAGCAGCAGTTAGCTTAGCAGCAGCGGCTTTGCCACTCACTAACAGTGTGACCCAGGGCAAATTGCAGACTTTCTCAACGCCTCATCTGTGAAGTGGGTATAGTAATTTATCTACCACTTAGAATTATCCTGAGGAATAAATTGTTTTATATGTGCTAAGCACCCAATGAATAAATGGTAGCTAAATTTATTATAATGTCGAAAACCATTATTTTAAATGAACACACAGAAGAGTTTGTGGCCATCTTTCTCTTGCCAGGGACATTAAAACATAACTTATAGCTCTACACCATTATTCATACAGTAAGTTGGCTTTCCTGAGTAGATTAATCTCTTTTCTCTAAATGTTAGCTCTTTGTTTCATTTCACTGCTCACTAAGACCAAATACCTGCTTGCTTCCCACTTAAAGAGCTCCTAAAATCCCTCTTCCCCCTACAGAACATAGACTGACTCGTAGGGGTAAGATGATAAATCTCTTCCCCCTTCAGTTTCAACAAGCTACTTACACAACACAAACACACATCACACCAAAGCTTGTAAGTCAATGTTTACATTACATCCTAGCGAATGTTTTTTTGCAGTGTGCACATTTTAAAATGTCAGCTTCTTGCCAGGGCATGAGTTTCATCTATTTGTTTCCTAGGCGCATACTTGATCATCGTTGGGGCCAGTGGTAGTNATTACATCCTAGCGAATGTTTTTTTGCAGTGTGCACATTTTAAAATGTCAGCTTCTTGCCAGGGCATGAGTTTCATCTATTTGTTTCCTAGGCGCATACTTGGTCATCGTTGGGGCCAGTGGTAGTACTTCTAGAACATTTTGTGCTGCTTATCACGCAGAAAGTGTGGGTTGGGGAGAAAAATTCTAGAGAGATGTTTAATCCGCCACATCTCAGAAAATAAGCCTGACAACAAGCATTAGGCAGACCCCAGAAGAAAGCGGACCAGAGGATGGCTGTGAGGGGTGTCTCTTTTGATCTCCAAACCATGACACTTTTAAAGGAGCCACCATCTGGATTAAAAGGACATTAATTGTCATAAAGGGAAGAAAGGTTAAGGCAGGTACACTCCATAGTTGTGTATGTGAAAAAAGGCTTCATCTGATCCCATCCCTGAATGACCAGCTCCCAGACCAATCACTCTGCCTTGCCATACTCTAGGACAATTTTGAGTCTTTTCACCAGAACTGAATAACCTGTTTTGGTGACTGATGTAGGTTAAAAGGACCATTTGAAACCTCAGAACCATGTAGATTCCACCTTATGGAAAGTACACAGAAGTAACATCATCTAAGATGGTGATTTTCAAGTTTGGCTGCACACCAAAATACTCAGCACACATTCTAATTCCCACTCCAGAGGTGTGGTCTGGAACATGAACTGGGCATCAGGATTTAGAGCGCCCTTTTGGTTCTGAAGGCTTCCCTGATGGCTCAGAGGTTAAAGTGTCTGTCTGGAATGCAGGAGACCTGGGTTTGATCCCTGGGTCGGGAAGATCCCCTGGAGAAGGCAATGGCACCCCACTCCAGTGCTCTTGCCTGGAGAATCCCACGGAGGGACGAGCCTGGTAGGCTACAGTCCATGGGGTTGCGAAGAGTCGGACACGACTGAGCGACTTCACTTTCACTTTTCACTTTTGGTTCTGAAGTATAGTTAAGGAACTATGATCTCTACACTAAATAGCCTGAGCACCAATTAACAAAAGCAGCAGGTAAGGGTGTGCCCTGTGCCCCAGGCTTTTCCATGACCTGGCTCTAGAGGTAAATTGACAATACAATAAGACCCTGACTCCTGCATATGTTTGCAAAGCATTTACCGTGAGTTAATTTCTAGATCAATTCTCAAAAGGGATACAATGAGATTTTTCTTAAAGAATCAGTCCTTCCCTGAAAGCACCTTTCTTCTCTCCCTGTAACTTGTTACCCCAATTCTTTTCCTCAAGGGAAAGCTAGCTAATTACTATTATGGCAGTTTTTTCTTTCCTAAGAAGGTTAATTAAAATAAAGCAGCCTTTATATGCTATGACTACTTGTTTGAAATTGTTAGAAATAAAGGAGAGGATAGAAATATATAAATGCGTTTTTCCATGTTTCATGATGAAGTGAAACTGCAAAGAAATCAACAAGTCAAAAAGCATCTCAGGTTTTTGCACATACTCACCCAATCTAGTTAAGGCTATGGTTTTTCCAGTGGTCATGCATGGATGTGAGAGTTAGACTGTGAAGAAGGCTGAGTGCCAAAAAATTGATGCTTTTGAACTGTGGTGTTGGAGAAGACTCTTGAGAGTCCCTTGGACTGCAAGGAGATCCAACCAGTCCATTCTGAAGGAGATCAGCCCTGGGTGTTCTTTCAAGGACTGATGCTGAAGCTGAAACTCCAATACTTTGGCCACCTNTTATACACATCTCTAGAGAAGGGATAGGCTACAAATTTCAGTAATCTTGCGCTTCCCTGGTGGCTCAGATGGTAAAAAAATCCACCTGCAATGCGGGAGACCTGGGTTCTATCTCTGGGTTGGCAAGATCCCCTGGAGAAGGGCATGGCAATCCACTCCAGTACTCTTGCCTGGAGAATCCCCATGGACACAGGAGCCTGGTGGGCTGCAGTCCATGGGGTTACAAAGAGTGAGACACAACCGAGCTACTAAGCACATTATTGTCTCCNAGAAGGGCATGGCAATCCACTCCAGTACTCTTGCCTGGAGAATCCCCATGGACACAGGAGCCTGGTGGGCTGCAGTCCATGGGGTTACAAAGAGTGAGACACAACCGAGCTACTAAGCACATTATTGTCTCCCTGTCACATTTTAGCCAGAGAAGGAAATGGCACCATACTCCAGTACTCTTGCCTGGAAAATCCCATAGATGGAGGAGCCTGGTAGGCTGCAGTCCATGGGGTCGCTAAGAGTCGGACACGACTGAGCGACTTCACTTTCACTTTTTCTTTCATGCATTGGAGAAGGAAATGGCAACACACTCCAGCGTTCTTGCCTGGAGAATCCCAGGGACAGGGGAGCCTGGTGGGCTGCTGTCTATGGAGTCACACAGAGTTGGATACGACTGAAGCAACTTAGAAGCAGCAGCAGTACATTTTAGCCATTTCTTAATGTTCCAAACTTTGTAAATTATTATTATATTTGTTTTGGTGCTCTGTGATTAGTGATCTTTGATGTTATGATTGCAAAAGATTACAATTCACTGAAGACTCAGAAGATGGTTATCACTTCTTAGCAATAAAATATTTAAAAATTAAGGTATGTACATTATTTTTAGACATAATGTTATTGCACACTTAATTACTACAATACAGTATAAATATAACTTTTATATAAACACTGGGAAACTAAAATATTCATATAACTTGCTTTATTGTGATATTTATTGCAGTGCCCTGGAACAAAAGCTGTAATACCTCCAAGGTATGTCTGTTTATAGATGTTAATATGTATGTTGCAATAATAGCATCAAGGATGGAGGGGAGGTAAATTGAATTATAGAGTTGTAAGATATCTATATCTATACCTTTATCTCTATACCTAATCTCCATATATAATCTCCAAAGTTAATTTGATAATAATTTAAGTCGATTGTGGTAAGTTAAAGAAGTGTATTATAATCCCTATAGTAATCATTA
Organism: Raphicerus campestris; assembly: GCA_006410735.1. Taxonomy (NCBI): domain Eukaryota; kingdom Metazoa; phylum Chordata; class Mammalia; order Artiodactyla; family Bovidae; genus Raphicerus; species Raphicerus campestris. Next base: position 165,016 of record SJYW01002586.1, read on the forward strand.
GAAGAATAATGCAAAGGAATATAGATATAACAAACAAACAGAATTAAAATATACTATATTATGAAATGTCTAACACAAAGAAGGCAGAAAAGGAACATGAAATGCAAGAGACAAATAGAGAGCAAACAAAAAAGGGCAGACCTAAATTTGACTATAACACTAATCACATTAAATGTAAATGCACCAAACACTAATCAAAAGGCTGATATTTTGGGGCCAATCTATATTTTTTAAAAAAGCTTCATTAGAAAAGACCCTGAAGCTGGGAAAGATTGAAGGCCTTAGGTAAAGGGGATGACAGAGGACAAGATGGTTGGATGGCATCACCGACTCAATGGACATGAGTTTGAGCAAGGCCCTGGAGATGGCGAAGGACAGAGAAGCCTGGCGTGCTGCAGTTCATGGGGTCACAAAGCACTGGGCATGACTGAGTGACTGAACAGGAACAGCAGTATCAAAAAGTTAAACTCAAGTCTATGCTATCTGCAAGAGATACACTTTAAACATAAATATACGAGTATCTTGAAAGTACAGGTTGGAAAATATATGTAATATGAATAAGTGACAGCTTCCCAGGTGGCATAATGGTAAAGAATCTGCCTGCCATTGCAGGAAATGCAGGTTAAATCACTGGCTCAGGAAGAACCCCTGGAGGAGGAAATGGCAGCCCCTTCCAGTATCCTTGCCTGGAAAATCCCATGGACAGAGGAGCCTGGCAGGCAGCTGTCTATGGGCTTGCAAAGTCAGACATGACTTAGCGACTAAGCATGCATGCATGCATAAGTAAACTTCACTGGTTATGTTAGAGTCAGACAAAATATTTAGAAATAAAGACAAGAAGTATTACTAAAGTCAAAGACATTTCATAACGATAAAAGAATCAATACAGCAGGGACTTGTAACATTATAAACATATATGTATCTTACAATAGAACTGAAAAATACATGAACCAAATCAGACTTCAAAGGAGAAAAGACAATTACAAATACAGTCAAGTTGATGACTTAAATATGCTTCCTTCAGTAACAGGACTAGTAGACAGAAAAATCAGTAATGGCAGAATTGTACAACAGTATGAACCAAGTTGGTTTAATTCATGTTTATATACTTTACGCTCCACAAAACAGCAGCAGCATTCACATTCTTTTCAAGCACAGAATATCAATCAAGACAGAATATCAATCAAAATACACTCTATGTTAAACCATAGAAAAGTTGCAATATAGTTAAAAGGACTGACTTTATATAGAACATATTCTCTGACCACAAATAAAGATAGTAACCAAGATAACTATAAAATTTGAAAAAATGGTACATTAAACAATATATATGTAAATAACCCACAAGTCATAAAAGAACTGATAAGGGAATCAAGAACATATTTTGAACTGAATTAAAATGAAAACACAACATCAAAATTTGTAGAGTGCAGTGAAGACATACTTAGAAGGAAATTACAGCTTTAAATGCTCATCTTTAAAAAGAAAAAATGTCATTACTCTTAAATGAGCTCCCAAATTTCATAAGTCCAATTCTTTTATATTCTGCTAGATGATGATGTTGAAGAAGTTACCGCCGGTTTTCAAATGTATTATGGTCGGGTATGTATTTCATTTACTTTTGTGAATAACGGAGATGCGTAGCAAAGAAGTATGTACTAAGTGCCTATCAAGTAACAAATAGTGCATTTAAATGAAACACGTTTTTTTCTTTTGAGAGGTTTTCCAGAGTCACAGAGCTAGTGAGTGATGTGACTTGGGTGAAGTGCAGACTTGAATCTGCCTGACTTCTGAGCTCACACTCCCATTAGACAGCACGTTGCCTGAGTTCTTGATGGCTGTTCAACCTGTGGTCCACTGTGGATCCTATGTTTCCTCTTGCTTAAGCTTTAATCTGCTCAGTTTATCTTCCGTTATGATACATTATTTGTTATTAAGTAGAGTTTCCTATGCTTTATCCATTGTCAGTTTATGGAAGATAGAGCAACTGCCTATCCTTGTCACTGTGTTGCCTTTTAGGCTCTCAGGTCATGTGGGCAGCATTCACGTTTACTTCATTATACTCCTCCAGATATGAAGTGTGTGCACTGCATGATCATGACAACATGCTTTTATCACCTAGATCTGCTTTAGGAAACACATCTGGTACAACATGTTTCCAGGTGTAACACCATCAGTTACTGTTAACAGGGACTGCTATAAATTCCCAAACAGTTAAAAAAAGAAAATGCATTTATTAAAAATTAATTTAACTAAATTACCTGAATAGGTCATGTCTTAAAATGGTTCTGAGTTAACATAACTGGTCCGACTTTAATAATGATAACTAACATGTTTGGATGCTTTCTATGTTCCAAGCCCTGTGCTAAGTGTTAAGTAACTTATTGCTGTAAATAACCCAGAGGGATGAGGAAACCAAGGCTTAAACTTGCTCAGAATTACACAGAGTTTAGATCTATCCTCAGATTTACTTCTCTCAGCATCTTCATAAACATTCACATACTAAACAGAGAAAGTATAAAAGACTGGAAGTATACTCTTGTTCTTAAAGCTTTATATCAATATCCATTGATATTAGAAAAGCACCAGAGACTCAGGTGTATCTGGAGACTTTATAGTCTCTTACAATTGCATGCCATGCTAGATGATATTTAAAATTAATTAGCTGAGGTGCATGCAATGTCCTTACCATTCCTTGCCTACTGGTATTTCAATGTTCAATAATGAAATTATTGATGAGCATAGAATTCCCCAAAGAATAAGTTCAAATAATAAAATACAGAGGTCACTACATATTATAACCAAGAAATTCAAGTAAATTAATTTTCTGAATTAGCATTTTGCAGCTACTAAATTAGCAACATTCAAACATATACACAGAGCTTCTCCGGTGACTCAGTGGTAAAGAATCTGCCTGACAATGCAGGAGATCCAGGTTCGATCCCTGGGTCAGAAAGATTCCCCTGGAGAAGGAAATAGCAATCCACTCCAGTATTCTTGCTTGGAGAATCCCATGGACAGAGGAGCCTGGCAGGCTACAGTCCATGGGGTCGCAAGGAGTTGGACACTGAGCATGCATGCATGCATGCAAACATATACACAGTATAGGCACAGCTGCAGCAGATCTGTTATACCCACATGTAGCTAAAAATCTGCTTTTTCCTTGGTGCTATGGCTTAAGGGAATTTATTATGAGAAAGCAGGCGAACCAAAAACTGTATAAGAATATTAGTTGGCAAAATGAAAACGATTCAAACAGCAATTTGGTACATTACCATATCAACATAATGTAATCCTTTAAGTGACTGAGTAAAAATTTAATTATAATATAATATTGTTTAAATAGTCACATGATTTTCATCTGCATAAAAATGAACAGGCACTATGAGATAATAACTAAAGGCAAAACCTAAAATATTTGGGTGTGAATAGTAGGATTAGGAATTATCTTTCTTTGAGGACATTTTGGTTCCTGTTTGCTTGATGCTTTAACAATATTTAAGAAGACAAAAAGGATACAAGAGCACCTCTGCATTCCCTGAGTCATATGGCAAATTCCTATTGGTGATCTATTTTTCATATAGTAAATTTCCATGTTACTTTTTCCATACATCCAACCAAACCAGGGCTTTGTAACAACCTCGAGGGGTGGAATGGCAAGGGAGGCGGGAGGGACATTCAGGAGAGAGAGGACATATGTGTACTTATGGCTGATTCATCTTGATGCTTGGCAGAAACTAACAATTCTGTAAAGCAATTATTTTTCAATTAAAAAGATTAATAAAAATAAAAATATAGCTAAATTTTAGCTATATTTTCTTTAACTAGAGATCACTTCAAGAAAATTAGAGATACTAAGGGAACATTTCATGCAAAGATGGGCATAATAAAGGACAGAAATGGTGTGGATGGAAGATATTAAGAAGAGTTAGCAAGATTACACAGAAGAACTATACAAAAATGGTCTTCATTACCCAGATAACCATGATGGTGTGATTACTCAGCTAGAACCAGACATCCTGGAATGCGAAGTCAAGTGGGCCTTAGGAAACATCCGTACCAACATAGCTAGTGGTGGTGATAGAATTCCAGTTGAGCCATTGCAAAGCCTAAAAAATGATGCTGTTAAAGTGCTGCACTCAATATGTCAGCAAATTTGAAAAACTCAGCAGAGGCCACGGGGCTGGAAAAGGTCAGTTTTCATTACAATCCTAAGGAAGGGAAATTTCAAAAATGTTCATAGAAAGAAAGTGAAAGAATGAAAGTGAGGTTGCTCAGTCGTGTCTGACTCTTTGCAACCCTGTGGACTGTAGCTCCTCCATCCATGGGATTCTCCAGGCAAGAATAGTGGAGTGGGTTGCCATTTCCTTCTCCAGAAGATCTTCCCAACCCAGGGATCAAACCCAGGTCTCCTGCATTGCAGGCAGATACTTTAACCTCTGAGCCACCAGGGAAGCCCAAAAAAAAAAAAAAAAAAGTTCATACTACCCCACAATTGTATTCATTTCACACACACTAGTAAAGTAATGCTCAAAATTCTCCAAGCCCGGCTTCAACAGTATGTGAACCTTCAGATGTTCAAGCTGGATTTAGAAAAGGCAGAGGAACCACAGATCAAATTGCCAACATCTGTTGGATCATGGAAAAAGCAAGATAATTCCAGAACATCTACTTCTGCTTTATTGATTTTGCCAAAGCCTTTGATTGTGTAAATCACAACAAAATGTGGAAAATTCTGAAAGAGATGGGAATACCAGACCACCTCACCTGCCTCCTGAGAAATCTGTATGCAGGTCAAGAAGCAACAGTTAGAACTGGACATGGTACAACAGACTGGTTCCAAATTGGGAAAGGAGTACATCAAGGCTGTATATTGTCACCCTACTTATTTAACTTATATGCAGAGTACATCATGAGAAACGCTAGACTAGATGAAGCACAAAGTGAAATCAAGTACAAGTTGGAATCAAGATTGAAGGGAGAAATATCAATAACTTCAGATATTAAGAGGACACCACCCTTATGGCAGAGAGTGAAGAGGAACTAAAGAGCCTCTTGATGAAAGTGAAAGAGGAGAGTGAAAAAGCTGGCTTAAAACTCCACATTCAAAAACCTAAAGATCATGGCATCCCGTCCCATTACTTCATGGCAAATATATGGAGAAACAATGGAAACAGTGATGAATTTTATTTTCTTGGCCTTCAAAATCACTGCAGATGGTACTGCAACCATGAAATTAAAAGACTCTTGCTCCTTGGAAGAAAAGCTATGACCAATCTAGACATTATATTAAAAAGCAGAGACATTATTTTGTCAACAAAGGTCCATCTAGTCAAGGCTATGGTTTTTCCAGT
>SJYW01002586.1:171257-200371 GCA_006410735.1 Raphicerus campestris
TGGGAATACCAGACCACCTCACCTGCCTCCTGAGAAATCTGTATGCAGGTCAAGAAGCAACAGTTAGAACTGGACATGGTACAACAGACTGGTTCCAAATTGGGAAAGGAGTACATCAAGGCTGTATATTGTCACCCTACTTATTTAACTTATATGCAGAGTACATCATGAGAAACGCTAGACTAGATGAAGCACAAAGTGAAATCAAGTACAAGTTGGAATCAAGATTGAAGGGAGAAATATCAATAACTTCAGATATTAAGAGGACACCACCCTTATGGCAGAGAGTGAAGAGGAACTAAAGAGCCTCTTGATGAAAGTGAAAGAGGAGAGTGAAAAAGCTAGCTTAAAACTCCACATCCAAAAACCTAAAGATCATGGCATCCCGTCCCATTACTTCATGGCAAATATATGGAGAAACAATGGAAACAGTGATGAATTTTATTTTCTTGGCCTTCAAAATCACTGCAGATGGTACTGCAACCATGAAATTAAAAGACTCTTGCTCCTTGGAAGAAAAGCTATGACCAATCTAGACATTATATTAAAAAGCAGAGACATTATTTTGTCAACAAAGGTCCATCTAGTCAAGGCTATGGTTTTTCCAGTGGTCATGTATGGATGTGAAAGTTGGACTATGAAGAAAGCTGAGCACCGAAGTATTGATGCTTTTGAACTGTGGTGTTGGAGAAGACTCTTGAGAGTCCCTTGGAATGCAAGGAGATGCAACCAGTCCATCCTAAAGGAGATCAGTTCTCCTTTAGGTGTTCATTGGAAGAACTGATGCTGAAGTTGAAACTCCAGTACTTTGGCCACCTCATGTGAAGAACTGACTCACTGGAAAAGGTCCTGGTCCTGGGAAGGATTGAAGGCAGTAGGAGAAGGGGATGACAGAGGATGAGATGTTTGGATGGCATCACCGACTTGATGGACATGAATTTGAGCAAGCTCCAGAATTTGGGGATGGACAGGGAAGCCTGGCATAGTCCACGGGGTCACAAAGAGTAGGACATGATTGAGTAACTGAACCGATATTTTATTTTTAAATAACCAAAGTATAAAATAAGCTGCATATATTATAAAGAAGTAAAAAAAAAAAAAGAGGAAAAGAGAAAGTACCTTTGCCTTACAATGGTCAAACTTAAATAAATACTGTAATGCTCTTTTTAGGTTGCTGATTATATTCAGTATAATCTGAAGAGGGAACACCTTATATTTTAAGAAAACTTTTCAAAATTATTTCTTTTCAGCAGCACTGAGAGTGGTATCCTTGTGCAATTTTTTTGCAGCTATTGTAAATTAACATGACTTAATTTTTTTTCTGATAAAAAACAGAAGCCAACAGAATTGGGCAAAAAGGAAAATGTATAGTAATTTTTAAGGCAAATTAGTTAAGATATTTTAGGGCTTTGTTCTATTTAGTACTTAATCTTTACATTTTCTAATTGTATTTATGCACATGGACTAAATTTATCACAGCTATTTTTTCCATTATATTAAAATACATACCTTGAGAAAAACCACAATTCTAAAAGACACATGTATCCCAATGTTAATTGCAGCACTATTTACAATAGACAGGTCATGGAAGCTACATAGATGTGTATCGACAGATGAATGGATAAAGAAGATGTAGTACAAACACATAGTGGAATATTACTCAGCTATTAAAAGAACAAATTTGAGTCAGTTCTAGTGATGTGGATTAATCCAGAGCCTGTTATACAGAGTGCAGTAAGTCAGAAATAGAAAAACAAATATTGAATATCAGCAGAGAAGGCAATGGCAACCCACTCTGGTACTCTTGCCTGGAAAATCCCACAGATGGAGGAGTCTGGTAGGCTGCAGTCCATGGGGTCACTAAGAGTCAGACACGACTGAGCGAATTCACTTTCACTTTTCACTTTCATGCATTAGAGAAGGAAATGGCAACCCACTCCAGTGTTGTTGCCTGGAGAATCCCAGGGACAGGGGAGCCTGGAGGGCTGCTGTCTGTGGGGTCGCAGAGAGTTGGACATGACTGAAGTAACTTAGCAGCAGCAGCAATGCATACATATGGAATCTAGAAAATGGTACTGATGAACCTGTTTGCAGGGAAGGAGTGGAGGTGCAGATATAGAGAAGGGATTTGTGGACACAGGTTGGGAGGGAGAGAGTGTAACAAATGGAGAAAGTAGCATCGACATGTATACACTCTCATATGTAAGGTGGATGGCTGGTGAGAAGTTGCTGTATAACACAGGGAGCCCAGCCTGTCGCTCTGCGATGACCCAGAGGGGTAGGGAACTCAGGAAGGAGGGGATATGTGTCTACTTGTGGCTGATTTGAGTTGTTATGCAGTGAAAAACCAACCCAGCATTGTGGAACAATTTTCCTCCAATTAAAAAACAAAAAAAATTTGAAAGTACGTTTCAGATTAAAAAAAAAAAAACAGGATAAAAAGTCTCACTGTAAAAGAATGTTATCTTGTTAACCTTTTCAAACTCAAACCTCTTCCACTCTCTTTCTTCCCCACCAAGAAAATCTTTGAACAAAGATGAAATCCTATTACCTGGAAGTTTATCTGAGAACTGTACATTTCCTTTCCAACTCAGCTAAAGGCTGAGGGGTTTTCAAGGGAAGCAAGGAAAATTTCAGACGCCCCAAGAGAAATCTGACTTGGCCCCATGGCTACTTGCTCAACCACCAATGCCTGAGCGTCTCCAAGAGCCATGTGTGGGGATGAAAGAAGCCTGATTTATAAGCTTGAAAGACGAGTCCCTCCCCCATCTGTTCTCTCTCCCAAAGGGAGGAAAATAAAGCAGTACAAGGTTAATCTTGAGGAATGAGTGGCCACTGCAGAATTAGGCAAAAGAAATGAAAAGGAAAATGAGTTGGCCATGTCTTTGCCCTCTACATTAAAACTCTGTGAAGAAAAACTGAGCCCTTGATTGAAATGCAACCTTCAGATGAATCGTGGTTGATATTCTGGCCTTATTCACTCTGATAAGCAGATGCTTGTTATAAAGTTTAATGCACTGCCCNGCCATGTCTTCGCCCTCTACATTAAAACTCTGTGAAGAAAAACTGAGCCCTTGATTGAAATGCAACCTTCAGATGAATATCAACCTTCGTGGTTGATATTCTGGCCTTATTCACTCTGATAAGCAGATGCTTGTTATAAAGTTTAATGCACTGCCCTTTATGCTCATTATACTTTCTCTATAAAGATATACCAATAAATATTTATAAGATTAATTTTTCTCTATTTGGAGGCATTTTAAGGAGTTGCCTAAAGAAATGGGATCAGCAGATCTGGGTGTGGATCTTGGTTCCGTGTGCCACTTGTGTGACCCTGGGCAAGCTCTGAACTTCAACAGACTAAGCTTTAAAGCAGAGATGATGATCACAGCAGACCCCTCGCTAAGATAAACCTTAAGGTTCTGAATGGTCACAACTGGCACTTAGTTAAAAAACAACAACAAAAACTGAAGGATTTACTATGTGACAGGCACTGTTCTAAACCATAGGGGTGAATCAATGAGTCCCTGATCTCAGGGTATGCACAAAGAGACAAAGAAAAACAATCAAGAAATTAGCACATAATTCAACAGGTCTGATAAATGCTTTGAGGAAATGCATAGCAGCTTAGGTGATCAGGTGGGCAGGATAACTATTTTAGGCAGAAGTGAAAGAAGAGAGTGAAAAAGTTTGCTTAAAGCTCAACATTCAGAAAACTAAGATCACGACATCTGGTCCCATCACTTCATGGGAAATAGATGGGGAAACAGTGTCAGACTTTATTTTGGGGGGCTCCAAAATCACTGCAGATGGTGACTGCAGCCATGAAATTAAAAGACGCTTACTCCTTGGAAGGAAAGTTATGACCAACCTAGATAGTATATTCAAAAGCAAGAGACATTACTCTGCCAACAAAGGTCCATGTAGTCAAGGCTATGGTTTTTCCAGTGGTCACGTATAGATGTGAGAGTTGGACTGTGAAGAAAGCTGAGCACTGAAGAATTGGTGCTTTTGAATTGTGGTGTTGGAAAAGACTCTTGAGAGTCCCTTGGACTGCAAGGAGATGCAACCAGTCCATTCTAAAGGAGATCAGTCCTGGGTGTTCATTGGAAGGATGCTAAAGCTGAAACTCCAATACTTTGGCCACCTCGTGCGAAGAGTTGACTCATTGGAAAAGACTCTGATGCTGGGAGGGATTGAGGGCAGGAGGAGAAGGGGATGACAGAGGATGAGATGTCTGGATGGCATCACCGACTCGATGGACATGAGTATGAGTGAACTCTGGGAGTTGATGATGGACAGGGAGGCCTGGTATGCTGCGATTAATGGGGTTGCAGAGTCAGACATGACTGAGCAACTGAACTGGGGCTCAGGTACGGCCTTTCTTATGAAAGTGACATTTGACCAGCAAAATGAGTAAAGCAAGAGGATAAGTCCCATGTAACCCTGCTGGCACATATCTGCCTAATTTCATTTAGGCAAGTTTCTACATCTATGTGTGACACACATTTGTACAGGAAGCTGCTGTTCAGACAATCAAGGGATTGAAAGAAGCCTGAGAAGTCAGGAGACCAGCATGAAAATGTAAAAAGAGGAAAGAAAACAGCGATAGTGAGAAAAGGAAATATTTATTTTCCTTTGGCCAACTGGGAAGGTCTCATGTAGCTTCTGAGTTTGATTACAAACAATAGGACCCCAGGTGGAAGGCATGCTGAGCACCTGGGTGGGCTCCTGTAGGGCCCGAGCTCCAGAGGACGGATGAGAAGTGTAAGTTGAACTCATTGCAACCCTCTTGTAGCCCGCCAGGCTTTTCTGTCCATGAGATTCTCCAGGCAGGAGCACTGGAGTGGGTAGCCATGCCCTCCTCCACGGGATCTTCCTGACCCAGGGATCGAACCCGAGCATTGTGCATTGCAGACAGACTCTGCCATCTGAACTATCGGGGAAGCCCAGAAGAGGGATGGATATTACTTTTATTTGCACCCTTTTTTAGTGGGGTTACTAAACTTTACACCCAGGGTCAAGCTTCCCTGGAAAAGGAGAAAAGGAACTGAGTTACTGCTAGTCAGGCTGATTATCTTCTGTTTCTCCACCTGCAGTCCTTTTGGGATGGTGCCTGGGGTATGATTAACTTTGAAGTCTGTATAAGAGTCAGCCCAGGTGTAGCACACACCTAAACAAAGGAGAATTTTCAGAAAACAGTGATTCCAAGCCCTCGGGACAAACAGTGGGAGAGATGGGTATTGCTTAAGTAATTCTCTGAAAGCTCTCGGAAGAATATTAGACTTAGGCAACGTAGTAAAAAATAGATTCATTGTTCTGCTAGGTGTTTTCCCCCCCTGTGGCAAAAGAGTCAAAATCCTTCTGTGGCAGTTCTAAGTTCAAAGACACTGACTTCAGATGACAGTGCCGTTTGTACAGTGTGTGTGAAAGCTATCGCTTGCATGCACTTGAATTACCAGCATGAAAAATCTACTAATCCCAAATGTTTTAGAAAGCAATCTGCTGCACATTGCAGCTTCTGAGGCGTTATGTGTTACATGGTTCAACTAGTTTCCCAATTTCTCTAGATTTTTTTTCACAATATCACTAACTTGAACTCTTACACATATGCACGTGCTGGTGGCTAGCTCTGGTCTGTCGACCACTGACCACAGCTCCTCTGCCCACCCTCAGCACCTCTGAGGGCAACTGAGCAGGAATGGCCATTTCTGGGGAGACAGGATGACATCTGGCTTGTTCTCAGCTGTATCCTAAACTCTTAGCACAGGCTTCTGTTCAGAGCAACTGCTTAATAAATATTGATTAGATGAATAAAATGATGTCTGGGATCCTGTGTCTTAGGTACAGTTTATCTTTCATCTTCTCTGAGGAGGATCTAAGGGAGAAGACAGGCATGTATTGATGTGATATGGGTGTTGATTTTTACTTCCTCCCTTTCTGATAGGCTTACTGGACTGTAGACAGGCTAAGTCTACTTGGCCAAGTCCCTCAAGATGTCCTTGCAGAGAAACCGAGTCTGGATCCTAATGTGGTCAACAAGAGTCATCACTGCTGAGCAGCTGTGCCCAGAGGGTTCAGTGATCAGCCAGTTACCAAGCTGGAGCCGAGGGTTGAGAGCCAGGCCTCACAGCTCTGCTTTATTCATTCATTTTCTAGGCAATGATTGTTTAAAATCTTTATCAGTAACTTCAACCAACCTTGAGAACAAAGACTTTCTCAATCTGACATAAAATTCTAGAAGCCAGTAGCTATGCTGGATAACTGAATCAGGATCCAAAAAGGACTTAGATGAATGCAATGGGCCAAATCTAACTTAACAATTTGGTAGTATTTGTAAGAAATTTCCTTTGGGGGGAAATGTGGCATACTGCAGCTCTTGTGAAGTCTTAGGGATACATATATCTATTTAAATTCAGATAGGAGGCTGAACAAGTACCAGTGACGGCAAAAGAACAATTCAGATGAAAAAGGAATGAGTTTTAATTCACCTTAAGCCCAACCTGAATAAGACTGATGACTGCCAAGAAAAGCGAATGTGATTTTAGTCAGTGTTAAGAGAACTGTGCTATCTTTAGAAACCAGCAAAGTATTCATGGAGATTCTGTTCACATTGTTCTTAGTGCTGTGTGGGATACAGAAGTATCAGGCATAAAATACCCGCTTTTACGGCACATTCTAGTCAGAGGAAGTTTAGCAATCAGAAGACAATGTAAGATATGCGATTTGACAGCCTATCAAGGAAATGATCCCTCAGACCTTCCAAACACCCAAAACTAAAAGCGAAAATAGAACTGGAGGCTTAAGGGGACTCAGCAGGCATAATCCACTGATGCTTAGAACCATTGCCCCAAATCATCAGAACCTGCCTCTGGAGAGATCAAATCGTAGCCACACACCTTAGAAATTGTCTTCTTTGTTTAGTTTGCAATGGAATGCAATTCATGTATCTAGAAAACTCAGTTATGAGGATCAGGCCACTCCTGAAGGGGGTGAAATAAATCAGATACCACCATATATAGTTAGTAGTTGAAGTAAAGCGGTCAATCCATGATGCTCGAGAGAAGAGGGAAACACCCATGAGAAATCAGGGAAACAGAGAATCCCGCCCCAAACTATGAGCCAGGCCAGCTCTGAGGATTCTGAGGCCAAGGCCTAACCAAAGACTGGGGAGTACTCATAGGAGAAGAGGGGGAAACCGCTGCTTTTAGAAAAGTCAAGCAAGCAATTGACCAAAATACCCCAAAGCGGTACATAATGTCACATTACTTTTACAGCGATGGCATACCACGCACTCAGGAGGTCCCGGCGCAAAGTATTCTCCCTCCTTGGTGCCTATGTGTGAACTTTTCATTTAAGGCTGGAGAAAGTCATGCCAACAGGTAAATACCCGCTTCTCCAAGCATATGGCCTCTGCCCTCCGCTGGCCTTGAGCTGCCCGGGGTCAGCTTTCTCTGTGCTGGCAGCAGCTTTTCCAGATGTCCCCACTCCCCTATCTCCACTCCTCTCAGGCATGCCCTACCCAGCCCGCCTCATGAAGTACCTGCTGCCCTCGCGTGACGGCATCCCAGCTCACAGTTGTGCCTGTCTGTCTTTGTCCACAGAGACCCCTCTCCTGTTCCAGGCTGGTTCCTTCATCCCTTTGCAGCACTGATTCTGTGGACTGCCCTCCTGGAACCCTCTGCTCCTGACACCTCCAGGCCCTTTCCAGCATTTACCTCTGCTCATTAACTGCCCACCCCTCGATTCTGTCCATGGTCCTGCTCTCACATTTCCTCAGCCACCTGATCCACTGGCTACCCTTTCTGATCAGCCTCTGTTCTCCACCTCTCCATCCTCTGCACAACCTCTTTATCTTTCTGGTGTGTCTACTCTACTGGTCCACTGGCCCAGGGTCTGTTTGTCTTTCAGTATGTTCACAATTTTGGGAACTGATTCTTGGTTCTTGTGCATGCTAAGTTGGTTAGTCCTATCCAACTCTGTGACCCTATGGAGTAGCCCGCTAGGCTCCCCTGTCCATGGGAGTCTCCAGGAAAGAATACTGAAATGGGCTGCCATGGCCTCCTCCAGGGGGTCTTCCCACCCCAGGGACAGAAGCCACACCTCTTCTGTCTCCTGCATTGGCAGGCGGGTTCTTTACTGCTAGTGCCACGTGGGAAGCCCTGCTTCCTGTCCCTTACCCTAAGCGAAATAGACCTCTGTGTGCAATTTCTCCTGAAACTCCCAATGGACCTTCTACCCTAGGTTCTCTCCTGCAATCACTGCTTTCTGTGTTTTATCTTCCTTTAAATAGCCAAATCTTTGAAACAAGAGACTGCATTGTTCTTTTCCATATGTCTGCATAGCAAGGGCTCAAAAATCACCTATTGAGTGGATAAACTTTATGTGTGCAAAATATGATGCCAATAATGAGGTCCTTGACTCAGAAGCTATCCAAGTGTTGTCTGGATAACCAATTTTGGGGGCTGCCACTGTAGGGATGAGGAAGAGTCTGTGATATTACAATGATTTTGCACCAAGAAAATATTCTTCAAATTCCTTTTTTTTTTTCGAAGACTAGAAATTAACAAAGTTTAGGCTGTACAACAAATTAAAAAGTACATTGGTGGTATTATTTTGCCCTTATTTTCCTCAGCAGACATAAACATTTCTGTGTAACTATTGCTCTGTGTTACAGTGGCAAGGGTCATCGGCTGATGAAGACTTAGACCATCCTTGTATCCTAGACTTGTACACCTAGTAGGTCTTGTTCCTCAGCAAATGGTCTCCAGCCTTCTTCTGTGACTGCTGATCAACCACTGGAGCCCATCTGACATTGTGCTTAATCTAGGAAACTCAGGTCATCAGCAGCTCCCCTGGAGCCCTCATGTAGTTAGAAGCAAACAGGGAATGATGACAAGAACATCTTTTCCTCTACTTTGTGCAATTTTTATTTTTAACATAAAGCTCTTAGTGCTAAAGCTTTAAAGAGTACCAGGTCTTATGGCGAGTGTGTGAAAGAAAATCACTTCATAGTTTCTGGCACGACTGGAGACATTCAAAGAGCTCTGGATGTTGAATGAAATCACAGTTTTAAACCTTCCTGAGAGACAGTTATTTCCTCACTAATTCCCCTTAAGCAAAATGTTTAAGATTAGTATGAAGTTAAGAGTCCACAGCTTTTTCTCTGAGGATTACCTTTCATGGAAAAGATCAAATGAAAAAATAATTATTCCACAAAGTCCAATAAAAGAGACAAATCCTCCCAGCAAATCCAGAGATAACATTACCCTTAAATACCCTCCACTTATTGGGGGGAGGGAAAAAAAAAACTTCCTTAGATCCATTCAAATATAAAAACATTCTTTACTACATTGAATTTTATAAAATCCCATTGTTAAATACTTCCTCTCAGGCTCCTGCCAATGGTAGGATTACGGCCGAAACAGACAAGGAATCTGTGACCTCCTCCTCCTCCCCTGATGAACATCAGGGTTCCAGTCTGGCACACGTACAGATCTATTTTCTACAAAGGATGCAGCTTTTCAGAGATGTGAAGGGTCTGGAATGAGAACACTGGCCCTCATCAACCCACTTCCTCTATTGGAAGGGAGTCTCCCAAATAGTCCTCAAAAGGAAATGCTAGGATGAAGTCACCCATGGTTAGTCAAGTAACAGTAGCCTGGTGATGGGCTCATTTCGGAAGGGACCCGAGGCTCAGCAGTGAGACCTAGGGTTCACTGGGCCTTTTCATAATGCAATTTTAGATAAATATTTACACAGATGCACACATGTATTTATTTGTTCTGCTTCAGTGGGACCCATCCAAGTGCTGGTTTTAAAATATAAACAGTGGGAAACTGCTGTAGTAATGACTAGCAAAAGACAGCAATTATTTGCAAGAGTTGAAAACAGTTCATCTAATAAAAAGTGGGAATGCTGTGTGGGAGAAAGAGGAGTGAAATTCTCTAGCAAGTGAGGCCCACTGGAATTTAATAACTCACTTTGGCAATCATATTTGTTTAGTCAGCAGGCCAGAGTTCTTGCTGGGCTGAACAATGCCAGGGATGGTCTTCATGTAAAACAGCCAGCATGTTAAGAGAGCAACTGTTTCTAGCCAAGCTGCGTAAATACACTCAGGGCAGCTCTTCTGGGTATATACAAATTATTACCTATCTCTGAGCATGTATGCAAATCCAGAAAGGACTCTGGTTAGTCAGAGATTAATTTGGCTGAGATGGTATCAGTTTATTTGAAAGTGGGTTATAAAGCACTATTTCAGAAGTGGCTTCTATGTCAGCAGACAGCTATGCTCCAGTTATATACTAAGATAGTCTCCAGGCTATATTTGTAACATCTCCTTAGTAATATAAACAGAGACTAGGACAAGGAAAACTCTTTTTGTGAAATAATGTTTGGACACTTCAAGAATATTCTCCTAGCACCGTTCATTGAGATTAACTTTCTTTTTCAAAGCTGAAGAGGTGCAGAAGTTGAGAGGGAACAGAGTATGCATATATTGCTATTGTATTAAAAATAGATAGGTATAGCTGATGACCAGAATAGTATAATGGGGGCTTTCCTGGTGGCTCAGAGGTAAAGAATCTGCATGAAATGTGGGTTTGATCCCTGGGTGGGGAAGATCCTGAAGAGAAGGAAATGGCAAACTACCCCGATATTCTTGCCTGGAAAAATTCATGAGGTTGAAAAGAGTCAGATACGATTGAGCACAAAGAGTCAGATACAACGTAGCATGCATGCACCCATAATATAATTAGATTAGTAAAACTCCTATTATGCAGACAGCTCAAATCTATAAATAACAACTGGCCACCTATGGAGGGTCCATAAAAAAGAGACTGCAAAGAAATGGAAGGTCTAAAAATCCGTGGCTGCCCGTATGTCCATGTTCATCTATTAGCACTTCTAGCACTATTGGCATTGACTTCCTGTGCTTACTCAAGGGCTCTCTTATATCTCACTCTTAAACATCATTTAGGTATTATTAGTACTTTTTTCCCCCCAAACCTCACAGCTTGTGGGATTTTAGTTCCTAGAACCAGGGATTGAACCTGGGCCCTTGGCAGTGAGAGCCCAGATAAGTAACCATTGGATAACCAGGTAATTCCCTTAAACACCACTTAGTTGTTTAACACTTCACCAAGATGAACTCTGTATTAATTATCTTGGTAACCCAGAAACCACAGAGCTGGTCAAGGGCCCCACCTGGAAGATGGGAAAGTTAGTGTCTGGGTATAATTTGATGGATGGGCTTCCCTTGTGGCTCAGCTGGTAAAGAATCTGCCCACAGTGTGGGAGAGCTGGGTTCCATCTCTGGATGGGAAGACCTCCTGGAGAAGGGAAAGGCTACCCACTCCCGTATT
The DNA here is from genome assembly GCA_006410735.1 of Raphicerus campestris. Lineage (NCBI taxonomy): Eukaryota > Metazoa > Chordata > Mammalia > Artiodactyla > Bovidae > Raphicerus > Raphicerus campestris. The sequence goes on from SJYW01002586.1 coordinate 182,621, forward strand.
CTGGCCTGGAGAATTCCATGGGGTCGCAAAGAGTAGGACAGGACAGAGTGACTTTCACTTTCATAACTTGATAGATAATGGTGGTGGTGGTTTAGTTGCCAAATCATGTCTGACTCTTTTGACTCCTTGGACTGTAGCCTGCCAGGCTCCTCTGTCCATGGGGATTCTCCAGGCCAGAATACTGGAGTGGGTAGCCTTTCCCTTCTCCAGGGGATCTTCCCGACCCGGGAATTGAACCCAGGTCTCCTGCGTTGCAGGGGATTCTTTACTGACTAAGCTACAAGGAAAGCCCTGATGGATAATAATTTTTCTTTAATAAAAAAACTCCCTTTTAAAAGAAAAGATGACTATTTCCCATCTAGGATCCTCACAGTCCTTGCTGAAGAAGGCAGCTGTGATGCAGAAAAATACCATCTTCTGTGGCTCCTTCTGCCCAGTCTCTCCCTTCTGCAGCCGGCCTGACCCAGACTTCAGCGTCTCCCTCCTGGAGCAAGAGTGGCTCAGGTCACAGGGCCATCCAAGCGTCCCGGGTGGAGTGAACACGAAGTCCCGCGGACAATGTGGCCAAGGGCCTCATGGAACAGAATGTGTAATTCCACTTAACAGCTGCGGAAACTCATTAACTATGCCGGCCCGAATGATTCTTCCCAACCACGGAAAGAAAGAGAAACGGCGGCCTATTTACAGATGCAGCGGGAGCCGGCCTTATTTTCTAGCTTTCAAGGGAAACAAAACATTTCTGCATAATAACTTCATCCTATAATTCAACGCTATTTAAAAGCGAAGCTTGCCATGAACTGCAGAGAGAGATTCTTGCTCCCCCATTTTAAGCCCTGTTGCAGGGCTACTGAAGGCAGGGCCCCGGGTACCTGGAACCCAGGGAGGCAAGGCACAGCCCCACACCCTCCTGACCCAGACCACCTCCCCAGACACACGCCACACTCCTTGTCCTCAGCTTCTGGAAAAGTAGAGCTCAGGTGACCTTCGCAATCCTCCCAGCTTCAACCAGCTGTTCTTTTTTAGGCGATGGTCAGCATTTTTTAATCTGACCTTAGGGGGCTTGCGGCTTCCCCAGTGACCTTGAACAGGTCACCGAGCCCTGCAGTGCCTTCACCTGTAAGTTTGACAGCACGGACCTCGTGGGCTCCTGCCAGGATTAAAGTGTGAGTCGGTAAGAGCACCTAGAACAGCGCCTGGTGCAGGGCACACAATGAACAAATGCCAGCCAGCAGGTCATTGTTACTGAGGCTACTCAGGGCAACACACACCACTACTGTTTATTCTCCTTGTATGTTACCAGCTCCACCTGAGTAAACATTGTTGGAGGGCACGTATCAGCACCCAGAAGGAGAAGCAGGATTCATGCCAGCACCCTTTCTCCTCTCCCACTTGTGGGGCCCCGCCCAGACACACAGTTGGAGATGAGACGCAGCTGTGGCCCCACCGGGCAAACACAAGTAGAGGCTGGTTGCTGCTGCGCTGGGCACTGGGTTCAGTTGAGGATGCAGGAAGACAGAGCTATAGTCTTTGCCCCATTGGACAGACTTTCTTGTGGATATTCCTCCTCCCGAAACTAAGTGCTAAGGGGTGCTCTGGGAGGGGCCCTATTTTTATTTCTCTTCCACATTCTCAGATGCTCTCTTCTTCAGGACCCCTCACACACAGAATGGCCCCATGCAGGGCTTAGACTGAAGATGTATGAAAGAGATGACTCCTTAGTGCAGCCTGGTTCATTACCATTCTCTATTGGGGTTGGAGGGAATGTTTTACCTTGTGACATTACTCCATTTGCTTTCCTTTTAATTAGCAAGTATAGTTGACCCCTAAACTATGCAGTGGGAGAAGGCAATGGCACCCCACTCCAGTAGTCCTGCCTGGAAAATCTCATGGACGGAGGAGCCTGATAGGCTGCAGTCCATGAGATAGCGAAGAGTCAGACATGACTGAGTGACTTCACTTTCACTTTTCACTTTCACACATTGGAGAAGGAAATGGCAACCCACTCCAGTGTTCTTGCCTGGAGAATCCCAGGGACAGGGGAGCCTGGAGGTCTGCCGTCTGTGGAGTCGCACAGAGTCGGACACGACTGAAGCGACTTAGCAGCAGCAGCAGCAGACAATGCAGTGGTCAGGGGCTCCATACAATCAAAAATCCCCAAGTCAGTTTTGACTCCCCCTGAAACTTCCCCAGTGGACCAGTAGTAGAGAATCTGTCTGCATGGCCGGAGATGTGCAGGAGACCCAGTTTCAGTCCCTGGGTCGGGAAGATCCCCTGGAGAAGGAAATGGCAACCCACTCCAGTATTCTTGCCTGGAAAATCCCATGGACAGAGGAGCTTGGCAGGCTACAGCCCATGGGGCAGCAAAAGAGTCAGACACGACTCAGAGACTAAACAACAACAACAAACTGAACTACTAATATCCTTACTGATAACATAAACAATTAACACATATTTTGTATATTACATGTATTATTGTATTCTTACAATAAAGTAAGCTTAGAGAAAAGAAAATGCTATTAAAATAATAAAATAAAATTATTTACAGTGCTGTACTGTATTTATTGATATTGTAAATTTACAATAATAAATATTAATTATTTATTTTAGTTGGCTTCCCTGATAATTCAGTTGGTAAAGAGTCCACCTGCAATGCAAGAGACCCCGGTTCAATTCCTGGGTTGGGCAGATCCACTGGAGAAGGGATAGGCTATCCATTCCAGAGTCCTTGGGCTTTCCTTGTGGCTCAGCTGGTAAAGAATCCACCTGCAGTGAGGGTGACCTGGGTTCGATCACTGGGTTGTGAAGATCCCCTGGAGAAGGGAAACGCTACCCTCTCCAGTATTCTGGCCTGGAGAATTCCATGGACTATATAGTCCATGGGGTCAGAAAGAGTATAAGATGAATCATTTATCAATACCAACATCAATATTGTCTTATATGATATGAAACACTGTATATGTTACATGTATTACTAAATCCAGACATCAAAAATGAAAAGCTAATGTGAAAAATATGTGCTCAATCGCTTCAGTGTGTCCAGCTCTTTGTGACCCTATGGGCTGTAGACCCCCCAAGCTTCTCCGTCCATGGGATTCTCTAGGCAAGAATACTGAAGTATTATTATTTACAGGTATAAAGATTTATGCATTGATAACAATGAAGCAGCAATATGTTTTATGGTAGTCTTGTGTAATCGATATGACTGCTTCAGTAGCTTAGCTTATACACTAATAAATGAAATTTCATTAAAATTTTTATGACAAATGGTATTACAGTCATATCCATAATATTGAAAACAAAAAAAAAAAAAAACTTACCTGTGATAAGCTGATATACAGTTTTTCCAATTATCAGAGAGGCACACTGTATAGTAATGGAATTCTTTGAAAGCTGAATTATAAGGCAGTAAGAAAACTAACACATTATTAGTTTTATATTAAATATCACTCACCTTATGCCTATGTAAGGATGGGCTATCCACTTCAGTACACGATGTGCTACACAATCAAAGACGGTGCTGATGACACAAAAATGTCTATACAGTTCTTGTTGTACAGTCCTTAGACTTCCACGTGAAGACACTCACACGTATTCAACAGATGAGTCTATCAACTGTGCAATATGATGACGACTGACTACTCACTAAGTGGAAGTGGATCATCATAGAGGTCTTCGTCCTCAGTGTCCTCACAACAAGTGGGCTGAAGACAAAGAGGAGGTTCTTGCTGTCTCAGGGGGGAGGTGGAAGTGGAAAGGCAGGCACACTTGGCACAACTTTACATAAATACATTTTAATTTCTATTTTGCTTTCCACATTTCTCCAAAACTCTTTTTAAACAGTACCAATCTTTGTTCTATTGTCTTCCTAGTTTTCAGTGCCCACATCACAGAGGAGCCCCTGTTGTAAAATAAGTGAAACATATCACGTTCATACTCAGTCATGTCTGACTCTTTGCGACCCCACAGACTGTAGCCCCCCAGGCTCCTCTGTCCGTAGGATTCTGCAGGCAAGAATATTGGAGTGGGTTGCCATTTCCTCCTCCAGGATATCTTCCTGACCCACGGATCAAACCCACATCTCCCGTGTCTCTGCATTGCAGGTAAGTCTATCCCCTGANCAGTGTCAGACTTTATTTTGGGGGGCTCCAAAATCACTGCAGATGGTGACTGCAGCCATGAAATTAAAAGACGCTTACTCCTTGGAAGGAAAGTTACGACCAACCTAGATAGTATATTCAAAAGCAGAGACATTACTCTGCCAACAAAGGTCCATGTAGTCAAGGCTATGGTTTTTCCAGTGGTCACGTATAGATGTGAGAGTTGGACTGTGAAGAAAGCTGAGCACTGAAGAATTGGTGCTTTTGAATTGTGGTGTTGGAAAAGACTCTTGAGAGTCCCTTGGACTGCAAGGAGATGCAACCAGTCCATTCTAAAGGAGATCAGTCCTGGGTGTTCATTGGAAGGATGCTAAAGCTGAAACTCCAATACTTTGGCCACCTCGTGCGAAGAGTTGACTCATTGGAAAAGACTCTGATGCTGGGAGGGATTGAGGGCAGGAGGAGAAGGGGATGACAGAGGATGAGATGTCTGGATGGCATCACCGACTCGATGGACATGAGTATGAGTGAACTCTGGGAGTTGATGATGGACAGGGAGGCCTGGTATGCTGCGATTAATGGGGTTGCAGAGTCAGACATGACTGAGCAACTGAACTGGGGCTCAGGTACGGCCTTTCTTATGAAAGTGACATTTGACCAGCAAAATGAGTAAAGCAAGAGGATAAGTCCCATGTAACCCTGCTGGCACATATCTGCCTAATTTCATTTAGGCAAGTTTCTACATCTATGTGTGACACACATTTGTACAGGAAGCTGCTGTTCAGACAATCAAGGGATTGAAAGAAGCCTGAGAAGTCAGGAGACCAGCATGAAAATGTAAAAAGAGGAAAGAAAACAGCGATAGTGAGAAAAGGAAATATTTATTTTCCTTTGGCCAACTGGGAAGGTCTCATGTAGCTTCTGAGTTTGATTACAAACAATAGGACCCCAGGTGGAAGGCATGCTGAGCACCTGGGTGGGCTCCTGTAGGGCCCGAGCTCCAGAGGACGGATGAGAAGTGTAAGTTGAACTCATTGCAACCCTCTTGTAGCCCGCCAGGCTTTTCTGTCCATGAGATTCTCCAGGCAGGAGCACTGGAGTGGGTAGCCATGCCCTCCTCCACGGGATCTTCCTGACCCAGGGATCGAACCCGAGCATTGTGCATTGCAGACAGACTCTGCCATCTGAACTATCGGGGAAGCCCAGAAGAGGGATGGATATTACTTTTATTTGCACCCTTTTTTAGTGGGGTTACTAAACTTTACACCCAGGGTCAAGCTTCCCTGGAAAAGGAGAAAAGGAACTGAGTTACTGCTAGTCAGGCTGATTATCTTCTGTTTCTCCACCTGCAGTCCTTTTGGGATGGTGCCTGGGGTATGATTAACTTTGAAGTCTGTATAAGAGTCAGCCCAGGTGTAGCACACACCTAAACAAAGGAGAATTTTCAGAAAACAGTGATTCCAAGCCCTCGGGACAAACAGTGGGAGAGATGGGTATTGCTTAAGTAATTCTCTGAAAGCTCTCGGAAGAATATTAGACTTAGGCAACGTAGTAAAAAATAGATTCATTGTTCTGCTAGGTGTTTTCCCCCCCTGTGGCAAAAGAGTCAAAATCCTTCTGTGGCAGTTCTAAGTTCAAAGACACTGACTTCAGATGACAGTGCCGTTTGTACAGTGTGTGTGAAAGCTATCGCTTGCATGCACTTGAATTACCAGCATGAAAAATCTACTAATCCCAAATGTTTTAGAAAGCAATCTGCTGCACATTGTAGCTTCTGAGGCGTTATGTGTTACATGGTTCAACTAGTTTCCCAATTTCTCTAGATTTTTTTTCACAATATCACTAACTTGAACTCTTACACATATGCACGTGCTGGTGGCTAGCTCTGGTCTGTCGACCACTGACCACAGCTCCTCTGCCCACCCTCAGCACCTCTGAGGGCAACTGAGCAGGAATGGCCATTTCTGGGGAGACAGGATGACATCTGGCTTGTTCTCAGCTGTATCCTAAACTCTTAGCACAGGCTTCTGTTCAGAGCAACTGCTTAATAAATATTGATTAGATGAATAAAATGATGTCTGGGATCCTGTGTCTTAGGTACAGTTTATCTTTCATCTTCTCTGAGGAGGATCTAAGGGAGAAGACAGGCATGTATTGATGTGATATGGGTGTTGATTTTTACTTCCTCCCTTTCTGATAGGCTTACTGGACTGTAGACAGGCTAAGTCTACTTGGCCAAGTCCCTCAAGATGTCCTTGCAGAGAAACCGAGTCTGGATCCTAATGTGGTCAACAAGAGTCATCACTGCTGAGCAGCTGTGCCCAGAGGGTTCAGTGATCAGCCAGTTACCAAGCTGGAGCCGAGGGTTGAGAGCCAGGCCTCACAGCTCTGCTTTATTCATTCATTTTCTAGGCAATGATTGTTTAAAATCTTTATCAGTAACTTCAACCAACCTTGAGAACAAAGACTTTCTCAATCTGACATAAAATTCTAGAAGCCAGTAGCTATGCTGGATAACTGAATCAGGATCCAAAAAGGACTTAGATGAATGCAATGGGCCAAATCTAACTTAACAATTTGGTAGTATTTGTAAGAAATTTCCTTTGGGGGGAAATGTGGCATACTGCAGCTCTTGTGAAGTCTTAGGGATACATATATCTATTTAAATTCAGATAGGAGGCTGAACAAGTACCAGTGACGGCAAAAGAACAATTCAGATGAAAAAGGAATGAGTTTTAATTCACCTTAAGCCCAACCTGAATAAGACTGATGACTGCCAAGAAAAGCGAATGTGATTTTAGTCAGTGTTAAGAGAACTGTGCTATCTTTAGAAACCAGCAAAGTATTCATGGAGATTCTGTTCACATTGTTCTTAGTGCTGTGTGGGATACAGAAGTATCAGGCATAAAATACCCGCTTTTACGGCACATTCTAGTCAGAGGAAGTTTAGCAATCAGAAGACAATGTAAGATACGCGATTTGACAGCCTATCAAGGAAATGATCCCTCAGACCTTCCAAACACCCAAAACTAAAAGCGAAAATAGAACTGGAGGCTTAAGGGGACTCAGCAGGCATAATCCACTGATGCTTAGAACCATTGCCCCAAATCATCAGAACCTGCCTCTGGAGAGATCAAATCGTAGCCACACACCTTAGAAATTGTCTTCTTTGTTTAGTTTGCAATGGAATGCAATTCATGTATCTAGAAAACTCAGTTATGAGGATCAGGCCACTCCTGAAGGGGGTGAAATAAATCAGATACCACCATATATAGTTAGTAGTTGAAGTAAAGCGGTCAATCCATGATGCTCGAGAGAAGAGGGAAACACCCATGAGAAATCAGGGAAACAGAGAATCCCGCCCCAAACTATGAGCCAGGCCAGCTCTGAGGATTCTGAGGCCAAGGCCTAACCAAAGACTGGGGAGTACTCATAGGAGAAGAGGGGGAAACCGCTGCTTTTAGAAAAGTCAAGCAAGCAATTGACCAAAATACCCCAAAGCGGTACATAATGTCACATTACTTTTACAGCGATGGCATACCACGCACTCAGGAGGTCCCGGCGCAAAGTATTCTCCCTCCTTGGTGCCTATGTGTGAACTTTTCATTTAAGGCTGGAGAAAGTCATGCCAACAGGTAAATACCCGCTTCTCCAAGCATATGGCCTCTGCCCTCCGCTGGCCTTGAGCTGCCCGGGGTCAGCTTTCTCTGTGCTGGCAGCAGCTTTTCCAGATGTCCCCACTCCCCTATCTCCACTCCTCTCAGGCATGCCCTACCCAGCCCGCCTCATGAAGTACCTGCTGCCCTCGCGTGACGGCATCCCAGCTCACAGTTGTGCCTGTCTGTCTTTGTCCACAGAGACCCCTCTCCTGTTCCAGGCTGGTTCCTTCATCCCTTTGCAGCACTGATTCTGTGGACTGCCCTCCTGGAACCCTCTGCTCCTGACACCTCCAGGCCCTTTCCAGCATTTACCTCTGCTCATTAACTGCCCACCCCTCGATTCTGTCCATGGTCCTGCTCTCACATTTCCTCAGCCACCTGATCCACTGGCTACCCTTTCTGATCAGCCTCTGTTCTCCACCTCTCCATCCTCTGCACAACCTCTTTATCTTTCTGGTGTGTCTACTCTACTGGTCCACTTGCCCAGGGTCTGTTTGTCTTTCAGTATGTTCACAATTTTGGGAACTGATTCTTGGTTCTTGTGCATGCTAAGTTGGTTCAGTCCTATCCAACTCTGTGACCCTATGGAGTAGCCCGCTAGGCTCCCCTGTCCATGGGAGTCTCCAGGAAAGAATACTGAAATGGGCTGCCATGGCCTCCTCCAGGGGGGTCTTCCCACCCCAGGGACAGAAGCCACACCTCTTCTGTCTCCTGCATTGGCAGGCGGGTTCTTTACTGCTAGTGCCACGTGGGAAGCCCTGCTTCCTGTCCCTTACCCTAAGCGAAATAGACCTCTGTGTGCAATTTCTCCTGAAACTCCCAATGGACCTTCTACCCTAGGTTCTCTCCTGCAATCACTGCTTTCTGTGTTTTATCTTCCTTTAAATAGCCAAATCTTTGAAACAAGAGACTGCATTGTTCTTTTCCATATGTCTGCATAGCAAGGGCTCAAAAATCACCTATTGAGTGGATAAACTTTATGTGTGCAAAATATGATGCCAATAATGAGGTCCTTGACTCAGAAGCTATCCAAGTGTTGTCTGGATAACCAATTTTGGGGGCTGCCACTGTAGGGATGAGGAAGAGTCTGTGATATTACAATGATTTTGCACCAAGAAAATATTCTTCAAATTCCTTTTTTTTTTTCGAAGACTAGAAATTAACAAAGTTTAGGCTGTACAACAAATTAAAAAGTACATTGGTGGTATTATTTTGCCCTTATTTTCCTCAGCAGACATAAACATTTCTGTGTAACTATTGCTCTGTGTTACAGTGGCAAGGGTCATCGGCTGATGAAGACTTAGACCATCCTTGTATCCTAGACTTGTACACCTAGTAGGTCTTGTTCCTCAGCAAATGGTCTCCAGCCTTCTTCTGTGACTGCTGATCAACCACTGGAGCCCATCTGACATTGTGCTTAATCTAGGAAACTCAGGTCATCAGCAGCTCCCCTGGAGCCCTCATGTAGTTAGAAGCAAACAGGGAATGATGACAAGAACATCTTTTCCTCTACTTTGTGCAATTTTTATTTTTAACATAAAGCTCTTAGTGCTAAAGCTTTAAAGAGTACCAGGTCTTATGGCGAGTGTGTGAAAGAAAATCACTTCATAGTTTCTGGCACGACTGGAGACATTCAAAGAGCTCTGGATGTTGAATGAAATCACAGTTTTAAACCTTCCTGAGAGACAGTTATTTCCTCACTAATTCCCCTTAAGCAAAATGTTTAAGATTAGTATGAAGTTAAGAGTCCACAGCTTTTTCTCTGAGGATTACCTTTCATGGAAAAGATCAAATGAAAAAATAATTATTCCACAAAGTCCAATAAAAGAGACAAATCCTCCCAGCAAATCCAGAGATAACATTACCCTTAAATACCCTCCACTTATTGGGGGGAGGGAAAAAAAAAACTTCCTTAGATCCATTCAAATATAAAAACATTCTTTACTACATTGAATTTTATAAAATCCCATTGTTAAATACTTCCTCTCAGGCTCCTGCCAATGGTAGGATTACGGCCGAAACAGACAAGGAATCTGTGACCTCCTCCTCCTCCCCTGATGAACATCAGGGTTCCAGTCTGGCACACGTACAGATCTATTTTCTACAAAGGATGCAGCTTTTCAGAGATGTGAAGGGTCTGGAATGAGAACACTGGCCCTCATCAACCCNGTCCACAGCTTTTTCTCTGAGGATTACCTTTCATGGAAAAGATCAAATGAAAAAATAATTATTCCACAAAGTCCAATAAAAGAGACAAATCCTCCCAGCAAATCCAGAGATAACATTACCCTTAAATACCCTCCACTTATTGGGGGGAGGGAAAAAAAAAACTTCCTTAGATCCATTCAAATATAAAAACATTCTTTACTACATTGAATTTTATAAAATCCCATTGTTAAATACTTCCTCTCAGGCTCCTGCCAATGGTAGGATTACGGCCGAAACAGACAAGGAATCTGTGACCTCCTCCTCCTCCCCTGATGAACATCAGGGTTCCAGTCTGGCACACGTACAGATCTATTTTCTACAAAGGATGCAGCTTTTCAGAGATGTGAAGGGTCTGGAATGAGAACACTGGCCCTCATCAACCCACTTCCTCTATTGGAAGGGAGTCTCCCAAATAGTCCTCAAAAGGAAATGCTAGGATGAAGTCACCCATGGTTAGTCAAGTAACAGTAGCCTGGTGATGGGCTCATTTCGGAAGGGACCCGAGGCTCAGCAGTGAGACCTAGGGTTCACTGGGCCTTTTCATAATGCAATTTTAGATAAATATTTACACAGATGCACACATGTATTTATTTGTTCTGCTTCAGTGGGACCCATCCAAGTGCTGGTTTTAAAATATAAACAGTGGGAAACTGCTGTAGTAATGACTAGCAAAAGACAGCAATTATTTGCAAGAGTTGAAAACAGTTCATCTAATAAAAAGTGGGAATGCTGTGTGGGAGAAAGAGGAGTGAAATTCTCTAGCAAGTGAGGCCCACTGGAATTTAATAACTCACTTTGGCAATCATATTTGTTTAGTCAGCAGGCCAGAGTTCTTGCTGGGCTGAACAATGCCAGGGATGGTCTTCATGTAAAACAGCCAGCATGTTAAGAGAGCAACTGTTTCTAGCCAAGCTGCGTAAATACACTCAGGGCAGCTCTTCTGGGTATATACAAATTATTACCTATCTCTGAGCATGTATGCAAATCCAGAAAGGACTCTGGTTAGTCAGAGATTAATTTGGCTGAGATGGTATCAGTTTATTTGAAAGTGGGTTATAAAGCACTATTTCAGAAGTGGCTTCTATGTCAGCAGACAGCTATGCTCCAGTTATATACTAAGATAGTCTCCAGGCTATATTTGTAACATCTCCTTAGTAATATAAACAGAGACTAGGACAAGGAAAACTCTTTTTGTGAAATAATGTTTGGACACTTCAAGAATATTCTCCTAGCACCGTTCATTGAGATTAACTTTCTTTTTCAAAGCTGAAGAGGTGCAGAAGTTGAGAGGGAACAGAGTATGCATATATTGCTATTGTATTAAAAATAGATAGGTATAGCTGATGACCAGAATAGTATAATGGGGGCTTTCCTGGTGGCTCAGAGGTAAAGAATCTGCATGAAATGTGGGTTTGATCCCTGGGTGGGGAAGATCCTGAAGAGAAGGAAATGGCAACCCACCCCGATATTCTTGCCTGGAAAAATTCATGAGGTTGAAAAGAGTCAGATACGATTGAGCACAAAGAGTCAGATACAACGTAGCATGCATGCACCCATAATATAATTAGATTAGTAAAACTCCTATTATGCAGACAGCTCAAATCTATAAATAACAACTGGCCACCTATGGAGGGTCCATAAAAAAGAGACTGCAAAGAAATGGAAGGTCTAAAAATCCGTGGCTGCCCATATGTCCATGTTCATCTATTAGCACTTCTAGCACTATTGGCATTGACTTCCTGTGCTTACTCAAGGGCTCTCTTATATCTCACTCTTAAACATCATTTAGGTATTATTAGTACTTTTTTCCCCCCAAACCTCACAGCTTGTGGGATTTTAGTTCCTAGAACCAGGGATTGAACCTGGGCCCTTGGCAGTGAGAGCCCAGATAAGTAACCATTGGATAACCAGGTAATTCCCTTAAACACCACTTAGTTGTTTAACACTTCACCAAGATGAACTCTGTATTAATTATCTTGGTAACCCAGAAACCACAGAGCTGGTCAAGGGCCCCACCTGGAAGATGGGAAAGTTAGTGTCTGGGTATAATTTGATGGATGGGCTTCCCTTGTGGCTCAGCTGGTAAAGAATCTGCCCACAGTGTGGGAGAGCTGGGTTCCATCTTTGGATGGGAAGACCTCCTGGAGAAGGGAAAGGCTACCCACTCCCGTATTCTGGCCTGGAGAATTCCATGGGGTCGCAAAGAGTAGGACAGGACAGAGTGACTTTCACTTTCATAACTTGATAGATAATGGTGGTGGTGGTTTAGTTGCCAAATCATGTCTGACTCTTTTGACTCCTTGGACTGTAGCCTGCCAGGCTCCTCTGTCCATGGGGATTCTCCAGGCCAGAATACTGGAGTGGGTAGCCTTTCCCTTCTCCAGGGGATCTTCCCGACCCGGGAATTGAACCCAGGTCTCCTGCGTTGCAGGGGATTCTTTACTGACTAAGCTACAAGGAAAGCCCTGATGGATAATAATTTTTCTTTAATAAAAAAACTCCCTTTTAAAAGAAAAGATGACTATTTCCCATCTAGGATCCTCACAGTCCTTGCTGAAGAAGGCAGCTGTGATGCAGAAAAATACCATCTTCTGTGGCTCCTTCTGCCCAGTCTCTCCCTTCTGCAGCTGGCCTGACCCAGACTTCAGCGTCTCCCTCCTGGAGCAAGAGTGGCTCAGGTCACAGGGCCATCCAAGCGTCCCGGGTGGAGTGAACACGAAGTCCCGCGGACAATGTGGCCAAGGGCCTCATGGAACAGAATGTGTAATTCCACTTAACAGCTGCGGAAACTCATTAACTATGCCGGCCCGAATGATTCTTCCCAACCACGGAAAGAAAGAGAAACGGCGGCCTATTTACAGATGCAGCGGGAGCCGGCCTTATTTTCTAGCTTTCAAGGGAAACAAAACATTTCTGCATAATAACTTCATCCTATAATTCAACGCTATTTAAAAGCGAAGCTTGCCATGAACTGCAGAGAGAGATTCTTGCTCCCCCATTTTAAGCCCTGTTGCAGGGCTACTGAAGGCAGGGCCCCGGGTACCTGGAACCCAGGGAGGCAAGGCACAGCCCCACACCCTCCTGACCCAGACCACCTCCCCAGACACACGCCACACTCCTTGTCCTCAGCTTCTGGAAAAGTAGAGCTCAGGTGACCTTCGCAATCCTCCCAGCTTCAACCAGCTGTTCTTTTTTAGGCGATGGTCAGCATTTTTTAATCTGACCTTAGGGGGCTTGCGGCTTCCCCAGTGACCTTGAACAGGTCACCGAGCCCTGCAGTGCCTTCACCTGTAAGTTTGACAGCACGGACCTCGTGGGCTCCTGCCAGGATTAAAGTGTGAGTCGGTAAGAGCACCTAGAACAGCGCCTGGTGCAGGGCACACAATGAACAAATGCCAGCCAGCAGGTCATTGTTACTGAGGCTACTCAGGGCAACACACACCACTACTGTTTATTCTCCTTGTATGTTACCAGCTCCACCTGAGTAAACATTGTTGGAGGGCACGTATCAGCACCCAGAAGGAGAAGCAGGATTCATGCCAGCACCCTTTCTCCTCTCCCACTTGTGGGGCCCCGCCCAGACACACAGTTGGAGATGAGACGCAGCTGTGGCCCCACCGGGCAAACACAAGTAGAGGCTGGTTGCTGCTGTGCTGGGCACTGGGTTCAGTTGAGGATGCAGGAAGACAGAGCTATAGTCTTTGCCCCATTGGACAGACTTTCTTGTGGATATTCCTCCTCCCGAAACTAAGTGCTAAGGGGTGCTCTGGGAGGGGCCCTATTTTTATTTCTCTTCCACATTCTCAGATGCTCTCTTCTTCAGGACCCCTCACACACAGAATGGCCCCATGCAGGGCTTAGACTGAAGATGTATGAAAGAGATGACTCCTTAGTGCAGCCTGGTTCATTACCATTCTCTATTGGGGTTGGAGGGAATGTTTTACCTTGTGACATTACTCCATTTGCTTTCCTTTTAATTAGCAAGTATAGTTGACCCCTAAACTATGCAGTGGGAGAAGGCAATGGCACCCCACTCCAGTAGTCCTGCCTGGAAAATCTCATGGACGGAGGAGCCTGATAGGCTGCAGTCCATGAGATAGCGAAGAGTCAGACATGACTGAGTGACTTCACTTTCACTTTTCACTTTCACACATTGGAGAAGGAAATGGCAATCCACTCCAGTGTTCTTGCCTGGAGAATCCCAGGGACAGGGGAGCCTGGAGGTCTGCTGTCTGTGGAGTCGCACAGAGTCGGACACGACTGAAGCGACTTAGCAGCAGCAGCAGCAGACAATGCAGTGGTCAGGGGCTCCATACAATCAAAAATCCCCAAGTCAGTTTTGACTCCCCCTGAAACTTCCCCAGTGGACCAGTAGTAGAGAATCTGTCTGCATGGCCGGAGATGTGCAGGAGACCCAGTTTCAGTCCCTGGGTTGGGAAGATCCCCTGGAGAAGGAAATGGCAACCCACTCCAGTATTCTTGCCTGGAAAATCCCATGGACAGAGGAGCTTGGCAGGCTACAGCCCATGGGGCAGCAAAAGAGTCAGACACGACTCAGAGACTAAACAACAACAACAAACTGAACTACTAATATCCTTACTGATAACATAAACAATTAACACATATTTTGTATATTACATGTATTATTGTATTCTTACAATAAAGTAAGCTTAGAGAAAAGAAAATGCTATTAAAATAATAAAATAAAATTATTTACAGTGCTGTACTATATTTATTGATATTGTAAATTTACAATAATAAATATTAATTATTTATTTTAGTTGGCTTCCCTGATAATTCAGTTGGTAAAGAGTCCACCTGCAATGCAAGAGACCCCGGTTCAATTCCTGGGTTGGGCAGATCCACTGGAGAAGGGATAGGCTATCCATTCCAGAGTCCTTGGGCTTTCCTTGTGGCTCAGCTGGTAAAGAATCCACCTGCAGTGAGGGTGACCTGGGTTCGATCACTGGGTTGTGAAGATCCCCTGGAGAAGGGAAACGCTACCCTCTCCAGTATTCTGGCCTGGAGAATTCCATGGACTATATAGTCCATGGGGTCAGAAAGAGTATAAGATGAATCATTTATCAATACCAACATCAATATTGTCTTATATGATATGAAACACTGTATATGTTACATGTATTACTAAATCCAGACATCAAAAATGAAAAGCTAATGTGAAAAATATGTGCTCAATCGCTTCAGTGTGTCCAACTCTTTGTGACCCTATGGGCTGTAGACCCCCCAAGCTTCTCCGTCCATGGGATTCTCTAGGCAAGAATACTGAAGTATTATTATTTACAGGTATAAAGATTTATGCATTGATAACAATGAAGCAGCAATATGTTTTATGGTAGTCTTGTGTAATCGATATGACTGCTTCAGTAGCTTAGCTTATACACTAATAAATGAAATTTCATTAAAATTTTTATGACAAATGGTATTACAGTCATATCCATAATATTGGAAACTAAAAAAAAAAAAAAACTTACCTGTGATAAGCTGATATACAGTTTTTCCAATTATCAGAGAGGCACACTGTATAGTAATGGAATTCTTTGAAAGCTGAATTATAAGGCAGTAAGAAAACTAACACATTATTAGTTTTATATTAAATATCACTCACCTTATGTCTATGTAAGGATGGGCTATCCACTTCAGTACACGATGTGCTACACAATCAAAGACGGTGCTGATGACACAAAAATGTCTATACAGTTCTTGTTGTACAGTCCTTAGACTTCCACGTGAAGACACTCACACGTATTCAACAGATGAGTCTATCAACTGTGCAATATGATGACGACTGACTACTCACTAAGTGGAAGTGGATCATCATAGAGGTCTTCGTCCTCAGTGTCCTCACAACAAGTGGGCTGAGGACAAAGAGGAGGTTCTTGCTGTCTCAGGGGGGAAGTGGAAGTGGAAAGGCAGGCACACTTGGCACAACTTTACATAAATACATTTTAATTTCTATTTTGCTTTCCACATTTCTCCAAAAATCTTTTTAAACAGTACCAATCTTTGTTCCATTGTCTTCCTAGTTTTCAGTGCCCACATCACAGAAGAGCCCCTGTTGTAAAATAAGTGAAACATATCACGTTCATACTCAGTCATGTCTGACTCTTTGCGACCCCATGGACTGTAGCCCCCCAGGCTCCTCTGTCCATGGGATTCTGCAGGCAAGAATATTGGAGTGGGTTGCCATTTCCTCCTCCAGGATATCTTCCTGACCCACGGATCAAACCCACATCTCCCGTGTCTCTGCATTGCAGGTAAGTCTATCCCCTGAGCCATCAAGGAAGCCCCAGGAGAAGTGAAAGACATTTTAAATAATCAGAACCCTTCTGCCAGGTCTTCTGATGTCAGTTTGTTTTCTGGTGCTGCTTCTTGCTCATCAGCTGGCAGTGGTTGGAAGCACTTGTCTCCATCAGGTTATGTTCTGTTAATTCCTCAGGTGGGGTGTCTATTAGCTCTTGAATTCCTCCAAAGTGCATATCTTGATACCCTTCACACACACCTCCCCCCACCCCTGACCTTTTCCTCCATATCCACAGCCTCCTTTATGATTGCCTTGACTGGCTCAGTCATAAATCTTGTGAAGTCATGCGCAACATCTGGACAGTTTTCTCCAGTAGGAATGTATTGTTTCCAGCTTGATGGCTTTCATGGATTTTTCTATAATAAGGATGGCATCTTCAGTGACGTGATCCTTCCAGACTCTTACCATATTCCATTGGGGGTTCTACTGCACAGTGTTAACAATTCTTTCCATTGAGGACCATGTGCAATGATCTTTAAAGGTCTTTATGACCTCTTGATCTAGAGGCTGAATTAGAGTTGTATTTTGGGAGTAAGTGGATTATTTTGGCACCTTCAGTGCTGAAGTCATGGGGTTCTGGGCGGCCAGAGGCATTGCCCAATATCAAAAGGACTTAAAAGGCAGTCTCTTACTGGCAAGGTGCTTCCTGACTTCACAGACAAAGCATCAATGGAACCAATGCAGAAAAAGTGTTTTAGTCCAGGACTTTTGTCCAACCAAAAGACTAGCAGCTGGTGTTTATCTTTTCCTTTTAAGACTTAGAGGTTCGCAGATTTATAGATGAGGGCATTTCTGACTATAAACCCTATTGGATTTACACAGAGCAGTAGAGCTAGGCTATCTTGTCCTGCCTTAAATCCTGGTGCTCACTTTTCTTCCTTACTAACCCATGCTCTTTATGACACTTCTTTTTTCCCAGAATAGGGTACTTCTGTCTGCATGAAAAACCTCTTCAGGTAGATATCCTTTCCCCTCAATGACTGTGTGTCTGGGAGCTTATCTTCTGCCTCTTGGTCAGCAGATGCTGCTTTTCCTGTTCTCTGGACATTTTTTAAAGCCAAACTTCTTTCTGAAGTTATCAAACCATCCTTTGCTGGCATTAAATTTTCCAGTTTTAGCTCTTTCACCTTCCTTCTGCTCTAAGTTGTCATACAATGGCTTTACATTTTTTGAATCATATTAGAGTCTACAGGTATGCCTTTCTTATAAAGCAATCTTATCTCACATAAAAGCTGCATTTTCAACACATGATAATCTCCACCTCCTCAAAAAAATGCAAGGTTTTTGCACCTGCTGGCATAGCTGCAGTGACAGTTTCATGGATTTCCTTTTCTTTTCTTACACTGGTCCCTACTCTGGATTCATTTCTCTTGAAATGGTGGCAATCGCAGCTACAGACCTCACTCTGTGGTACATAGAAAGCATTTCAAATATTTCTTGTAACATCATGACTTTTCTCTGTGTA
>SJYW01002586.1:202002-234866 GCA_006410735.1 Raphicerus campestris
CCACTCCAGTGTTCTTGCCTGGAGAATCCCAGGGACAGGGGAGCCTGGAGGTCTGCTGTCTGTGGAGTCGCACAGAGTCGGACACGACTGAAGCGACTTAGCAGCAGCAGCAGCAGACAATGCAGTGGTCAGGGGCTCCATACAATCAAAAATCCCCAAGTCAGTTTTGACTCCCCCTGAAACTTCCCCAGTGGACCAGTAGTAGAGAATCTGTCTGCATGGCCGGAGATGTGCAGGAGACCCAGTTTCAGTCCCTGGGTCGGGAAGATCCCCTGGAGAAGGAAATGGCAACCCACTCCAGTATTCTTGCCTGGAAAATCCCATGGACAGAGGAGCTTGGCAGGCTACAGCCCATGGGGCAGCAAAAGAGTCAGACACGACTCAGAGACTAAACAACAACAACAAACTGAACTACTAATATCCTTACTGATAACATAAACAATTAACACATATTTTGTATATTACATGTATTATTGTATTCTTACAATAAAGTAAGCTTAGAGAAAAGAAAATGCTATTAAAATAATAAAATAAAATTATTTACAGTGCTGTACTGTATTTATTGATATTGTAAATTTACAATAATAAATATTAATTATTTATTTTAGTTGGCTTCCCTGATAATTCAGTTGGTAAAGAGTCCACCTGCAATGCAAGAGACCCCGGTTCAATTCCTGGGTTGGGCAGATCCACTGGAGAAGGGATAGGCTATCCATTCCAGAGTCCTTGGGCTTTCCTTGTGGCTCAGCTGGTAAAGAATCCACCTGCAGTGAGGGTGACCTGGGTTCGATCACTGGGTTGTGAAGATCCCCTGGAGAAGGGAAACGCTACCCTCTCCAGTATTCTGGCCTGGAGAATTCCATGGACTATATAGTCCATGGGGTCAGAAAGAGTATAAGATGAATCATTTATCAATACCAACATCAATATTGTCTTATATGATATGAAACACTGTATATGTTACATGTATTACTAAATCCAGACATCAAAAATGAAAAGCTAATGTGAAAAATATGTGCTCAATCGCTTCAGTGTGTCCAACTCTTTGTGACCCTATGGGCTGTAGACCCCCCAAGCTTCTCCGTCCATGGGATTCTCTAGGCAAGAATACTGAAGTATTATTATTTACAGGTATAAAGATTTATGCATTGATAACAATGAAGCAGCAATATGTTTTATGGTAGTCTTGTGTAATCGATATGACTGCTTCAGTAGCTTAGCTTATACACTAATAAATGAAATTTCATTAAAATTTTTATGACAAATGGTATTACAGTCATATCCATAATATTGGAAACTAAAAAAAAAAAAAACTTACCTGTGATAAGCTGATATACAGTTTTTCCAATTATCAGAGAGGCACACTGTATAGTAATGGAATTCTTTGAAAGCTGAATTATAAGGCAGTAAGAAAACTAACACATTATTAGTTTTATATTAAATATCACTCACCTTATGCCTATGTAAGGATGGGCTATCCACTTCAGTACACGATGTGCTACACAATCAAAGACGGTGCTGATGACACAAAAATGTCTATACAGTTCTTGTTGTACAGTCCTTAGACTTCCACGTGAAGACACTCACACGTATTCAACAGATGAGTCTATCAACTGTGCAATATGATGACGACTGACTACTCACTAAGTGGAAGTGGATCATCATAGAGGTCTTCGTCCTCAGTGTCCTCACAACAAGTGGGCTGAAGACAAAGAGGAGGTTCTTGCTGTCTCAGGGGGGAGGTGGAAGTGGAAAGGCAGGCACACTTGGCACAACTTTACATAAATACATTTTAATTTCTATTTTGCTTTCCACATTTCTCCAAAACTCTTTTTAAACAGTACCAATCTTTGTTCTATTGTCTTCCTAGTTTTCAGTGCCCACATCACAGAGGAGCCCCTGTTGTAAAATAAGTGAAACATATCACGTTCATACTCAGTCATGTCTGACTCTTTGCGACCCCACAGACTGTAGCCCCCCAGGCTCCTCTGTCCGTGGGATTCTGCAGGCAAGAATATTGGAGTGGGTTGCCATTTCCTCCTCCAGGATATCTTCCTGACCCACGGATCAAACCCACATCTCCCGTGTCTCTGCATTGCAGGTAAGTCTATCCCCTGAGCCATCAAGGAAGCCCCAGGAGAAGTGAAAGACATTTTAAATAATCAGAACCCTTCTGCCAGGTCTTCTGATGTCAGTTTGTTTTCTGGTGCTGCTTCTTGCTCATCAGCTGGCATTGGTTGGAAGCACTTGTCTCCATCAGGTTATGTTCTGTTAATTCCTCGGGTGGGGTGTCTATTAGCTCTTGAATTCCTCCAAAGTGCATATCTTGATACCCTTCACACACACCTCCCCCTACCCCTGATCTTTTCCTCCATATCCACAGCCTCCTTTATGATTGCCTTGACTGGCTCAGTCATAAATCTTGTGAAGTCATGCGCAACATCTGGACAGTTTTCTCCAGTAGGAATGTATTGTTTCCAGCTTGATGGCTTTCATGGATTTTTCTATAATAAGGATGGCATCTTCAGTGGCGTGATCCTTCCAGACTCTTACATATTCCATTGGGGGTTCTACTGCACAGTGTTAACAATTCTTTCCATTGAGGACCATGTGCAATGATCTTTAAAGGTCTTTATGACCTCTTGATCTAGAGGCTGAATTAGAGTTGTATTTTGGGAGTAAGTGGATTATTTTGGCACCTTCAGTGCTGAAGTCATGGGGTTCTGGGCGGCCAGAGGCATTGCCCAATATCAAAAGGACTTAAAAGGCAGTCTCTTACTGGCAAGGTGCTTCCTGACTTCACAGACAAAGCATCAATGGAACCAATGCAGAAAAAGTGTTCTAGTCCAGGACTTTTGTCCAACCAAAAGACTAGCAGCTGGTGTTTATCTTTTCCTTTTAAGACTTAGAGGTTCGCAGATTTATAGATGAGGGCATTTCTGACTATAAACCCTATTGGATTTACACAGAGCAGTAGAGCTAGGCTGTCTTGTCCTGCCTTAAATCCTGGTGATCACTTTTCTTCCTTACTAACCCATGCTCTTTATGACACTTCTTTTTTCCCAGAATAGGGTATTTCTGTCTGCATGAAAAACCTTTTCAGGTAGATATCCTTTCCCCTCAATGACTGTGTGTCTGGGAGCTTATCTTCTGCCTCTTGGTCAGCAGATGCTGCTTTTCCTGTTCTCTGGACATTTTTTAAAGCCAAACTTCTTTCTGAAGTTATCAAACCATCCTTTGCTGGCATTAAATTTTCCAGTTTTAGCTCTTTCACCTTCCTTCTGCTCTAAGTTGTCATACAATGGCTTTACATTTTTTGAATCATATTAGAGTCTACAGGTATGCCTTTCTTATAAAGCAATCTTATCTTACATAAAAGCTGCATTTTCAACACATGATAATCTCCACCTCCTCAAAAAAATGCAAGGTTTTTGCACCTGCTGGCATAGCTGCAGTGACAGTTTCATGGATTTCCTTTTCTTTTCTTACACTGGTCCCTACTCTGGATTCATTTCTCTTGAAATGGTGGCAATCGCAGCTACAGACCTCACTCTGTGGTACATAGAAAGCATTTCAAATATTTCTTGTAACATCATGACTTTTCTCTGTGTATTGGGGGCACTTCCAGCATCACTAGGGCACTTTGTGTGGGGCCCACAGTCTGATTCGAGGTCTACTCTGTTGCACAAACATGATGGAAAATACAGGAGAAATGTGAGAGATCACTTTATATTTCAATGCACAGTTTACTGAAGAGATGAACTGCTCATGTGGAGATGATCAGTGTCTCATGGCACCTTAAGCAGAGACTTCCCATGCTTGAGTTTATCGCAGTAGCAACAGGACATGGCCCCCAAATTAATTTCATGCCATTATGATTTAATAATGCCTCTGTTCATTTACATGTGTGCACATGGCACCATGTTCAGCCTGCAATGTCTGTGTGCACTAGCTTTGATAAATTTTAAAAAGTTTTATAATAAATTTGTTCATATTTTATCATAGTAAATGATAAAATTGACAAGTATCTATATATATATTTTATGCATACATGATGTGTCTTCATTTTTATTGATATTTTCAGCCTATTTTGTTCATCTGTGAGCTTTTTCAAATTTTTGCACATCTCTAAAATTTTTTCCACACTTGGGGAAACTAAGTATATAAGTGAACATATGCAGCTCAAACTCCTGTTGTTCAGGGGCCAACTGTATGAGACTTCACAGGCATGGGTGGCTGGTCTCAGGATTTGGATAATCCTGCATTTTAGTCCACATGAGATTTCATCCCAACCTTATAAGCAATCACAGGGAGCAAATCTTTTTCAAGTTTTAACCCTTCAGTCCCTAACATTCACTATTCTTTACACTAGTAGGCATACAATATTTACCAAAATGAGTTGTTGTTCATCTTAAAAAGAATAAAGTTACCCACATTCTGATAGACGCCACCACTATGATTTAAATCCTATCATCTAATTAAAAATTCAAAGAACATTTCATGACAATAAGGATTAATCCAACATTTACCAGGGAAATCAGAAGTTGTCACTCTGACTCATGATGGTCCTGCACAGCCCACCCCTTGCTTACCTCTCTGACTCTGTCCTGAACCACAGCATTTCATCATTTATGCCCGATCCAACTTCTGGTCATTTGCACTTGCTTTCCCTTATGCCTGGAAAGCTTTTCCACCCAGAGTTTTACATGATGGGCTGCTCCTCTGGATTTCCATCTCAGGATGGAAGAGTCCATAGCATGAAGAAAAGGGAGTAGTAAGACGTCCCCAGAAAAAACGCCACTAAGCATGATACCTAACGTTGAGCATGAGTGTGTATACATGCGTGGGCCTCGTGTATTTGGGGACAGATGTGGGTAAACTAGGAACATTCTGTCTATGCAGAGGGGAGTCCTAAGGCCTTTGAAGGCTTTGTGGGGAAAGGGATATAGCAAGGTTGTTTGAAGAACTAAAAGTCAGTGTGGCTGAAGCTTAGAAAGCTGGGGGATAGCAAAAGAGGGGGCACAAGCCAAGCTAAGAAACTCCCTTTTGAAAAGGCTCCAAAAGGAGGGTGTGTGTGCAGTGCTGATGTGCTACAGCCCTTCAGTAATAGCTTAACCTCAGACATAGATCCTTCTTCACAAGAAGACAATTGTTCTGCCCTCACTGGTATTCTCCGAGGCCCCTGAACCTCAGCAGAATCAGCGTGCTAGGTGTGAGTCACCTCGAGAACGTTGACGTTTTCTTCAGAAGAGTGAGCTACCATGTCCCCAGATTCAAGGGACAGGACTGCTCCCAGCCCCTGGAACTGGTTCTCCAACCCTAAGCATGGCCTAACTTCTCCCAGCACTGCTCCTGGTGCTAGCCCAGCTGGGAGACTAGGGAACTCTTCAGGTCAGCTTTAATTAGCTATCAGTACATCTCACTCATTCAACAGTTATTAAACTTGTACCAAAATATCAACCGATGAGTTCTATACAAAAAGGATCAGTTATATTTCAGAGAAGCAACAGTTAGGACTGNACCCTTCAGTCCCTAACATTCACTATTCTTTACACTAGTAGGCATACAATATTTACCAAAATGAGTTGTTGTTCATCTTAAAAAGAATAAAGTTACCCACATTCTGATAGACGCCACCACTATGATTTAAATCCTATCATCTAATTAAAAATTCAAAGAACATTTCATGACAATAAGGATTAATCCAACATTTACCAGGGAAATCAGAAGTTGTCACTCTGACTCATGATGGTCCTGCACAGCCCACCCCTTGCTTACCTCTCTGACTCTGTCCTGAACCACAGCATTTCATCATTTATGCCCGATCCAACTTCTGGTCATTTGCACTTGCTTTCCCTTATGCCTGGAAAGCTTTTCCACCCAGAGTTTTACATGATGGGCTGCTCCTCTGGATTTCCATCTCAGGATGGAAGAGTCCACAGCATGAAGAAAAGGGAGTAGTAAGACGTCCCCAGAAAAAACGCCACTAAGCATGATACCTAACGTTGAGCATGAGTGTGTATACATGCGTGGGCCTCGTGTATTTGGGGACAGATGTGGGTAAACTAGGAACATTCTGTCTATGCAGAGGGGAGTCCTAAGGCCTTTGAAGGCTTTGTGGGGAAAGGGATATAGCAAGGTTGTTTGAAGAACTAAAAGTCAGTGTGGCTGAAGCTTAGAAACCTGGGGGATAGCAAAAGAGGGGGCACAAGCCAAGCTAAGAAACTCCCTTTTGAAAAGGCTCCAAAAGGAGGGTGTGTGTGCAGTGCTGATGTGCTACAGCCCTTCAGTAATAGCTTAACCTCAGACATAGATCCTTCTTCACAAGAAGACAATTGTTCTGCCCTCACTGGTATTCTCCGAGGCCCCTGAACCTCAGCAGAATCAGCGTGCTAGGTGTGAGTCACCTCGAGAACGTTGACGTTTTCTTCAGAAGAGTGAGCTACCATGTCCCCAGATTCAAGGGACAGGACTGCTCCCAGCCCCTGGAACTGGTTCTCCAACCCTAAGCATGGCCTAACTTCTCCCAGCACTGCTCCTGGTGCTAGCCCAGCTGGGAGACTAGGGAACTCTTCAGGTCAGCTTTAATTAGCTATCAGTACATCTCACTCATTCAACAGTTATTAAACTTGTACCAAAATATCAACCGATGAGTTCTATACAAAAAGGATCAGTTATATTTCAGAGAAGCAACAGTTAGGACTGGACATGGAACAACAGACTGGTTCCAAATCAGGAAAGGAGTACATCAAGGCTGTATATTGTCACCCTGCTTATTTAAATTATACACAGAGTACATCATGCAAAATGCTGGGCTGGATGAAGCACATCTGGAATCAAGGTTTCTGGGAGAAATATCAGTAACCTCAGATATACAGATGACACCAGTCTTATGGTGAAAAAAGTGAAGAAGAACTAAAGAGCCCCTTGATGAAAGTGAAAGAGGAGAGTGAAACAGCTGGCTTAAAACTCAACATTCAGAAAATTAAGATCATGGTATCCAGTCCCATCATTTCATGGCAAATCAACAGGGAAACAAGGGAAACAGTGACAGACTTTATTTTGGGGGGCTCTAAAATCATTACAGATGGTGACTGCAGCCATGAAATTAAAAGACACTTGATCCTTGGAAGAAAAGCTATGATCAACCTAGATAGTATATTAAAAAGCAGAGTCTTTACCAACAAAGTCTAGTCAAAACCATGACTGCATGTGATCATCGGACTACAAAGAAAGCTGAGTGCTGAAGAGTTGATGCTTTTGAACTGTGGTGTTGGAGGAGACTCTTGAGACTGCCTTGGACAGCAAGGAAATCAACCCAGTCCATCCTAAAGGAAATCAGTCCTGAATATTCATTGAAAAGACTGATGCTGCTGAAGCTGAAACTCCAATACTTTGGCCACCTGATGCAAAGAACTAACCCTGATTCTTGGAAAGGTTGAAGGCGGGAGGAAAAGGAGACTACAGAGGATGAGACGGTTGTATGGCATCATCGATTCAATGGACATGAGTTTGAGTAAGTTCTGGGAGTTGGTGATGGACAGGGAGGCCTGGCANACCCTTCAGTCCCTAACATTCACTATTCTTTACACTAGTAGGCATACAATATTTACCAAAATGAGTTGTTGTTCATCTTAAAAAGAATAAAGTTACCCACATTCTGATAGACGCCACCACTATGATTTAAATCCTATCATCTAATTAAAAATTCAAAGAACATTTCATGACAATAAGGATTAATCCAACATTTACCAGGGAAATCAGAAGTTGTCACTCTGACTCATGATGGTCCTGCACAGCCCACCCCTTGCTTACCTCTCTGACTCTGTCCTGAACCACAGCATTTCATCATTTATGCCCGATCCAACTTCTGGTCATTTGCACTTGCTTTCCCTTATGCCTGGAAAGCTTTTCCACCCAGAGTTTTACATGATGGGCTGCTCCTCTGGATTTCCATCTCAGGATGGAAGAGTCCACAGCATGAAGAAAAGGGAGTAGTAAGACGTCCCCAGAAAAAACGCCACTAAGCATGATACCTAACGTTGAGCATGAGTGTGTATACATGCGTGGGCCTCGTGTATTTGGGGACAGATGTGGGTAAACTAGGAACATTCTGTCTATGCAGAGGGGAGTCCTAAGGCCTTTGAAGGCTTTGTGGGGAAAGGGATATAGCAAGGTTGTTTGAAGAACTAAAAGTCAGTGTGGCTGAAGCTTAGAAAGCTGGGGGATAGCAAAAGAGGGGGCACAAGCCAAGCTAAGAAACTCCCTTTTGAAAAGGCTCCAAAAGGAGGGTGTGTGTGCAGTGCTGATGTGCTACAGCCCTTCAGTAATAGCTTAACCTCAGACATAGATCCTTCTTCACAAGAAGACAATTGTTCTGCCCTCACTGGTATTCTCCGAGGCCCCTGAACCTCAGCAGAATCAGCGTGCTAGGTGTGAGTCACCTCGAGAACGTTGACGTTTTCTTCAGAAGAGTGAGCTACCATGTCCCCAGATTCAAGGGACAGGACTGCTCCCAGCCCCTGGAACTGGTTCTCCAACCCTAAGCATGGCCTAACTTCTCCCAGCACTGCTCCTGGTGCTAGCCCAGCTGGGAGACTAGGGAACTCTTCAGGTCAGCTTTAATTAGCTATCAGTACATCTCACTCATTCAACAGTTATTAAACTTGTACCAAAATATCAACCGATGAGTTCTATACAAAAAGGATCAGTTATATTTCAGAGAAGCAACAGTTAGGACTGGACATGGAACAACAGACTGGTTCCAAATCAGGAAAGGAGTACATCAAGGCTGTATATTGTCACCCTGCTTATTTAAATTATACGCAGAGTACATCATGCAAAATGCTGGGCTGGATGAAGCACATCTGGAATCAAGGTTTCTGGGAGAAATATCAGTAACCTCAGATATACAGATGACACCAGCCTTATGGTGAAAAAAGTGAAGAAGAACTAAAGAGCCCCTTGATGAAAGTGAAAGAGGAGAGTGAAACAGCTGGCTTAAAACTCAACATTCAGAAAATTAAGATCATGGTATCCAGTCCCATCATTTCATGGCAAATCAACAGGGAAACAAGGGAAACAGTGACAGACTTTATTTTGGGGGGCTCTAAAATCATTACAGATGGTGACTGCAGCCATGAAATTAAAAGACACTTGATCCTTGGAAGAAAAGCTATGATCAACCTAGATAGTATATTAAAAAGCAGAGTCTTTACCAACAAAGTCTAGTCAAAACCATGACTGCATGTGATCATCGGACTACAAAGAAAGCTGAGTGCTGAAGAGTTGATGCTTTTGAACTGTGGTGTTGGAGGAGACTCTTGAGACTGCCTTGGACAGCAAGGAAATCAACCTGGTCCATCCTAAAGGAAATCAGTCCTGAATATTCATTGAAAAGACTGATGCTGCTGAAGCTGAAACTCCAATACTTTGGCCACCTGATGCAAAGAACTAACCCTGATTCTTGGAAAGGTTGAAGGCGGGAGGAAAAGGAGACTACAGAGGATGAGACGGTTGTATGGCATCATCGATTCAATGGACATGAGTTTGAGTAAGTTCTGGGAGTTGGTGATGGACAGGGAGGCCTGGCATGTTGCAGTCCATGAGGTCACAAAGAGTTGGACATGACTGAGCAACTGAATTGAACTGAAACTGCGTTTTGACAAATTGAATTATGCTATTAAAACAACCTTAGAGTTTTAGAATTTCTAATAACTCATGATGATTTATTTTTAATTACTCAGATTTAGGAGCAAGTTACTAGAAATCAATAACATCAACACAGAGACTAAAGAGTAGAAAGATTAGAGGATTAACTCAAGATATAGCTGAACATTATTCTGAAAAGTATGCAAATTTCCTAATTTATTATTCAATATCTGATGGTCAGAATTTATTTTAAGTAAAATACTTCCTAGGGTAAAAGAGTAGAGACAGAATTGGAAAAAGATAAACTATATGTCTGATACAGCCAAGAAGACCCCTGAGAGTACATGAAAGGAGTAAGTTTCAAAATTAAATTTTCCATATGGGCATTCCATAGTTGAAAGATTATAATTCCAAAGATAATTTTAATCTAGCATGATCATTAATCAGTAAGGAATTTAACAAAATCACTTCCTTAATATGTACTTAGATATATTTTGTACAAAACATGAATACTCAATGTTGAATATTTGAATCTGCAAGTAATTCTCTGACTCACTTCAGTATACTTATGCTCAGCACAAATCTTCATTTAAAGAAACAGAAATAATGTTTCTATTTATCACACATCCTGCAAGTCAATATATTTCTACTGTGGGAATCATGGCTGCAAGTGCCAACATTACATGGCATTGTGACATTTATTTACATACTGAACTGCAGGAATTTCTTTAGCTTTTACAAATGCTTTCCTTTGCTGGTATAAGCATTTGCTCTTTTCAAGAGTTTAACTCTTTAGCTAAAAATACTGAATCCAAAATCCAGAAATAGTAGTTCAGTCCCTGCAAGGGAGCATATGCTACTAACAAGCTTATGACATATTATCACAGTGTAATGTCTGATGGTTTCCAAGACACTTTTCAATAGGAGATCGCATATCTGGAGAGCTCATGCTGCCATTTTTGAAATGGGAGCTGGGAGACATTCTCATTTTATTTTGTTAGGGTAACTGAAAGAGTTCATTAATTTCTCCGACCATGCAGGGCCCCAAACTGGGCATAGTAAGCTCACATTTAGTGCTTGCGCTTATGCTGCTGAACCCACAATCTACTTTGCTTTAATTTACATTAAAAAGCCTCTACTCTCAAAGTACTACATCATTACATTTATATAATAATTAGATATACCAATTAGCAAAGGCAGACTGAGTATCACTTGGTAACATTAACTTCCCCACTACGTTCATGCTTAAGATTTAAAAGTGCATACTAGTGACAGGTATTTGTGTATAACTGGAGAAGCCTATTCAAGAGTATTTAATTCACTGACTAATATGCACATCCAGAGGATAAGATTTTTTTTTTTCATTTTATTTACTGGCTTCTTACCATTAAGAAGAGTAGTAACAAAACAGGAAAACAATCATAAACCCCCAGTTTCTTCAATGCTTTAACAGTTTAGTTCATGCATACAGACAGCCACAGTATACACAACCAGATATGCCGTCCATATATATTTAGAGATCTCATTTTGATTCAAACCAGATGAAGAAAGTCTTCCACATGATTGGAGTGAGACTCTAAGACAGTTCACTGAGCCACCAAGATTTCAGTAAGTCATTTCAAAAATTAAGAGGAATTATAAATGAATACTCTGTGTGTGGATCACAACAAACTGTGGAATATTCTTAAAGAGATAAGAATACCAGACCACCTTACCTGTCTCCTGAGAAATCTCTATGTGGGTCAAGAAGCAACAGTTAGCACTGGACATGGAACAACAAACTGGTTCCAAATTGGGAAACAAGAACATCAAGGCTGAATACTGTCACCTTGCTTATTTAACTTATATGCAGAGTACATCATGCAAAATGTCAGCTGGATGAATCACAAGTTGGAATCAAGATTGCCAGGAGAAACATTAACAACCTCAGATATGCAGATGACACCACTCTAATGGTAGAAAGTGAAGAGGAACTAAAGAGCCTCTTGATGAGAGTTAAAGAGGAAAATGAAAAAGCTGTCTTAAAACTCAACATTCAAAAAACCAAGATCATGGAATCTGGTTGCATCACTTTATGGGAAATAAAAGGGGAAAAAGGGAAGCAGTGGCAGATTTTATTTTCTTGGGCTCCAAAATCACTGTAGATGGTGACTGAAGCCATGAAATTAAAAGATGCTTGCTCTTTGGAAGAAAAGCTCTGACAAAACTGGATAGTGTGTTCAAAAGCAAAGATGTCACTTTGCTGACAAAGGCCCATATAGTCAAAGCTATGGTTTTTCCTATAATCATCTACAGATAGGAGAGTAGGTCCATAAATAAGGCTGAGTGCTGAAGAACTGATGCTTTCAAATTGTGGTTCTGGAGAAGACTCTTGAGAGTCTCTTAGACAGCAAGGAGATCAAACCTGTCAATCCTAAAGGAAATCAACCGTGAATATTCATTGGAAGGACTGATGCTGAAGCTCCAATACTTTCGCCACCTGATGTGAAGAATTCACTCATTGGAAAAGACTCTGATGCTGTGAAGACTGAAGGCAAAAGCAGAAGGGGGCAACAGAGGGTGAGATGGTTAGATAGCATTACCGACTCAATGGACATGAGTCTGAGCAAACCTAGGGAGATAGTGAAGGACAGGGAAGCCTGGTGTGCTGCAGTCCATGTGGTCGCAAAGAGTTGGTCACAACTTAGTGACTGAACAACAACTAACTCTGGTTATTCTTCTGATACAGAAAAACAACTGGTATCTTTGCATTGTTATTTGTAAGCCACCTCAAACTGACACCACTCAAGGAAGATTTTCTTTTCCCAGTGGTCATTTAGCTACAACTGTAGTGAAAGAAAACAAGGCAATTCTGTCAGTAAATCTGTTTGGGTGCAATTGGGTTTCAGAGACAGAGCGCTGATTCCCCATGCAGGACTGTTTTCTGAGCAGGCTCCCTTGTCACTAGAGTATCCACCCCTGGTTTTAGTTATTCTTTAATAGAGGAAAGGTTGCATATGCATAGCATTTACAAAATGGAGTGCAGGTTCAAATCTGAGTTTTAAGCTCAGGAAAAATAAGTATCATTTAAATGAGTTGCCACTGCCACTTTTAGACCCTCATATACTTCCATTAGAAATCTCCATTTCAAGGATGCATCAATTTTAATTCTGGAAAATCCCCTGGAGAAGGGCGTGGCTACCCACTCCAGTATTCTGGCTTGAAGAATTCCATGGACTATACAGTCCATGGTGTCACAGAGTCAGACACGACTGAGCGACTTTCACTTCAGCTCATTTCAAACATACAGTGGTTGTGATGATTGCTTTGTGTTTTTTTTTTTTTTTCTTTTAACATCACAAACTTCACAGCAACACAGTTTCCATTTACCTAGCACATATTTTGACAGTGGTTTAATCTCTGTAACTGACCTACTGTGGTCCACTTCAAGAATTTTATTTTCTAGATCATATATGGTATTTTATTATGTTGATATAAACATGGAATTTTAAATATATATCCATAAAGAAGAAAAACTACATGAAAGCAATTAGCAATAAAGGATTTTAATTTATGCTAATTACTAACTTATCTTACATGCACAACTTTGTGTAGTTGTAGAAATGTAATGCTGTACATTTTTTTAAAGTCAGATATTTTTGTGAAATTAAAACAAATTGCATCCAGATCTTATTCCAAAAATATATAGCTCACTTTTGATACTATCTTAATGTAGCGTTTTATACTGTCACCATGGAAATAGGGGGCACATAAAACAGTGAATAATAGGCATTAATTTCAGAACTAGCCAGAAGGCTTTCTGGAGATTTGTAGTTTGTTCATAAGCATATTTAAGAAGGCTGTACCTTTTACATATTAAAATATTCCAACAAGTAATTACTTAAATGAAGGAAATAACCAAAGAGAGATGAGAAATGGAAAATTTAGGGGGCAGTGAGGCAAGGGAGGGGAATCTGAGCTGAAGGGAGTGAAGGTCAAAGAGCCGGGGAGGGTTCACTCATTCCTCCTGCAACCAGCTCCCTGTGACACAGCTGGGTTATTCCCCTAAAGTGTTTCAAGTTTACCTATTAAAGAACAGGCCACATTTTCAACTACACATTCCAGGGCCTAGCAGATGGAAGTCCCTCCCCTCTTGCTCCTGGCTCAGAGGCATCTAATCTACTGATCTCTCATGGCCAGTGGCCAATATGACTTTTTTTTTTTTTTTCACTTAGAAGCTTTATGTATGCAGAGAATGTGAAGGCACTTCTAAACAGATCTCTCTCCATCCCATTTAATCACGATATTCAAATTGCACTATGTCCCGCTGTTTCAATAAGCACTCTTACCGACATCATCAGCTTCCCAGGTGCGGCAATGGTCAAAAATCCACCTGCCAATGCAGGAGACACAGGAGATGCGGGTTCGATTCCTGGTTTGGGAATATCCCCTGAAAGAAATTTCCACTCCAGTAGTCTTGCCTGGAAAATACCATGGACAAGAGGCCTGGCAAGCTGCCGTCAATGAGGTTGCAGAGTGGGACACGACTTAGCAACTGGGCATGTACACACCCATTGACGCCATCAGTGGGTAGTGAGCAGGGAACTAATGTCTACATTACTGACAGTATTCACGTGCAGAAGGTACTGCGTTTTAGAGGGCAAAGGATGCCACCTTCATCTCCTATTAAAGTGTCTGTCTCCTTCCTACTATTTAAATGTCTCATATTAAACAAATCTGCCATAAGGCAAATACAGACTTACAAAAAGGACAAGTTAGAAATTAGGTCCTTCGCAGAGATCCACAAGAGGAGACTTTTAAACATCTTAGTCTGCCTTCCTATATATATAGGATAGCATTTTGTATTATTTTAAAGAGATATATGCTATTACATAAAGCAAAGATAACAGCTCAGTTGAATGGAGTCAGTATCAACAAATGCCTAAAATACTGTTCTCATCAGTTAAAACAGGAACAAATAGGTTTCTCAAACAAGAGTTAGTAGAGTCAATGTTAGTTTATTTTAGGTACTTGGTTAAACTGAAAATGACATTATTACTTATAAGACTAAACCTATAAACAGTAAAAGAGGTTTAATTCAAATAATGTGAAAGTGAATTAACCCTTTACTCTGGCCTTTACGTTTTTCTTTTTCAAGAAATTTAGATTTATTAATAGGAATATTTGCAAGTGGCTGTAAAAAGCACTTATTTTGAAATTACAGGTAAATATAACCAGCAGGACAAAAAAAATTCCTCTTGAGACTGATTTGTGGAAATACTGTCCTAGAACACTTTTTTTCTAAGACCAAAAATACTGTAATACATTCCCTCACTTTTCTTAGGAATATTTTTTTTCTTTTGATGTAGCAAAATCCCTATACAAACAGAGCACCTCTCCTACTCTAACGAAAACATAGAGATGGGTTTAAAAGTTACTGAACCTGTACCATTCTCATGCAAGGATGTGAACACATATTCCCAGGAGAGCGCGGTGTCCAGTGCAGTCAAGGAGGCCACTGCTCCTAAGGGGGCTCCTGATGTGGGCGGCAGTCAGCAGCTGCAAACATCCGACTGAAAGCCTTTCTGCAGCCTCACAGCTTCCAGTCGAGGATGTTTACAGCCGCTCACTGTCACAGGGACAGTCTGGTTACCTGAGGGTCCCTAAGACAGGCCGAAATTCTGCAAACCACTAAGTCTTATCCCAAACCAGAAACGTTCTAGAGAATGTCTCAAATCCAAAGCTTCATGCACGTCTCTTATTCATCTACCAGACTGCTATAAAATCCTCTGATCATCTAACACAATGAATGCTGATGGCATTCATCCATTACTGTTAGCGACAAGGAACACACAGGCAAAGACAGGTTTCCTTAACATGCGTAATGTAACTAAAATCTTTCTTTGAGTGAAAGTGAATAAACATACAAGTTAAATCATGCTAATAAGATAAAGTGCACATTTAACATTAAATACACATACAGTCTCAATGAAAATATAAAAATTTTATTTCAAACTCTATAAATTCTGATTAAAAAAAGACTTACGCACTGCTTTTATGTATCACTTTTGCTCTGAAATCTGCTCCTAGAGACAACCTGTACAGTCAGCTGGTTTTTGAACGAGTAAGCAATAATCAGGAGAGAAACAGAAGGAATAGCAGGGCCTGTAACAGGCGTCTATCAGTTTGTAGGTCAAAGTTTTCCCACTGGAAAAACACAGAGCCTATCACTTGCTGACAGGGTGACGTACATTAACTCCAGATCTGAATGTTTTGAATTCCACTCCCATTCTCTTATGAAAATAAATGAGGAAAACTGGAGGGTAGGCTCTATTAGTCACTGCTTTCCTGAAGTAATTCAAAACCCTTCCTCGCCTAGTGAGAGATTAAGTTGATACAAAGAAGTGGGTGTGCCTTTCCCCAAGATTTGTTTTTAGATGATGTTACCAGAAGGTTCTTAAGTTGCAGAAGTCTTAGTGTGTGACACCGAACCCCAAACAAAAACCAAATCCACACAAACACTGTCATGTTTAGTGAAACGAACAAATGTGAGGTGCTCCACAAACTACTTTTTCAAAGCAAAGAGTAACTCTATCCCCTTAATGTTAAGAAAGTTAATCTTTGAGGCAGCAGGTGAAAACAAGCTGAATTATGTTGTGGCCTTTTTCTTTATTAACTAAGGACTTTGAACTATTAAAACTTCCTAGGGAACCACATCTTCTCAATGGGTCAAGTCACATAGGGGAACAAAGCAAACTTTATCAGTGCTGTGCGATTCTACATTCCAGAAATTCTTAGTGCTTGGCATTCATATACCACTGCTGACTAGGGCTTGAGTCGGTTCAGCAAACTCAGCTACAGCTTCCAACCTTGTGAACTTCTCACCAAGATACCCCCTTCTTATGAGCTGGTCACAAACAGACAGGGCGGATACTCTTTAATTAAAACAGATGAATACCAAGCCTCACCCTGGGAAGACATTGTAGAGCACTAACTGTTTACAAAAAGAGTATTTTTACTCCCATAAATTTTTCTCCAAGTGACAGATCCCCTACTTGCCTTGGAATCTTACTGCTT
The DNA here is from genome assembly GCA_006410735.1 of Raphicerus campestris. NCBI lineage: Eukaryota > Metazoa > Chordata > Mammalia > Artiodactyla > Bovidae > Raphicerus > Raphicerus campestris. The sequence continues at coordinate 218,710 of SJYW01002586.1, forward strand.
TTCAATAATAGCTTTAAATTAAAAATGCCTAGTGCAAACTAGGCAAACCATCTCACATAACAATTCAGTGAATGTTGAAAAAGATAGTAAACCTTGGCATAGCTTTGAAGATCTAGACTTTGCTCAGAGCTCTATGAATAAACATTAAAAAAAAATCCTCCAAATAAAGCATGAAAGATCATAAGATCTTAAGTTACAAGGATTCGTAAAGGGAAGGGCATTTAACAGGCATCAAAAGAGTGCTTCACTGCCTGTATGTACAGCCTTCCTTTTTAGCAAGAGAGCAACTAAAGGAAATCCATGTGAAAGGTAAAGCAGATTTATCCCCAAAAGCTGCTGAACAATTTTGCCAGTTTTTGTGAGACTCACAGTTATTTAGTTTAAACTATTTCCTTGTTTTCTGGTTATTAAGCAGTATCGGTTCCACTCGGAGTAGTAGTTCTTAAAATGAGGGGGTGGCAATAGGCTTTTCGGGACAGAATCTTCTAACTTCACACACCTGGCCTGCCTCTTGCCCTATCCACACTCTAATTCTTTTTCAGATGAGGTGAGCGCTGAGAGCAATTGGCAAAAGCTATAGGATTCTGCTCTACCTTCCTGGCAGAGAACCACTAATCTAGAAAGATGGAACTGAGTAAATTTGCTCAGGACTACAATATCTTGTCACTGAGAAACGTGACCAACAAAATTAATTCAAAACCACAGGAAACAGGCTGCTCTAGCTCTGTTAAGACAAGGCTCCTCACCTGAAGGTGCAGCTCTGGATATCTATACCCTTGGTCATGTTTTACTGTCTCCTCATATTATTTTATTTTAAAGAGTTTTTTCATGTGGACTATTTTTAAACTCTTTATTGGATTTTTACAGTGTTTCTCTTTAATGTTTTTGGTTTTTTGGACACATGGCATGTGGGATCCTAGCTCCCTGACCAGGAATCAAACCTGTATCCCCTGCATTGGAAGTTAAAGTCCGTAACCACAGGAGCACTGGGGAAGTGCCTTAGATTTAACTTCTTGAAGAATTAATTCCTTCTGATGGTGGATGGTACAGAACTGCTCCTGGATAAAGTGTACAAGTTTTTCTTAGCTATCCTATGTCTTTCAGTCTTGAACCTTCCTGTTGACTCTTATCATCATGAATTTTCCTAAGGTATGCATAGTTAAGGATAGCTTAAAATATGACAGCCACCCAAGCTTCCCCACCTCCCGTTCTTCCTAAACCCAATTCTCTGGATTTTGACACATCAGAGTATTGAAGTTAAAGGCCCATCCTTGATGGTGAGAATTCAGGCACTAAACAGCAGGGGCCGGAAGTGACCTTCGCTCTGTTGTCTAATTGATACGAGGACTCTGCTTGGGCCAAGGGAATGCAGGGGTGCATGTGGCTGGCCTGCTCCACTACACAGTGCTGCTTCTGCCCCCACCTTCTCCATTCTCCCTGGTCCATCCACCCCCACCGCTCTGGTCCTGAGCATCTACAGTGCTCTCTCAGAAAGGGCCCAGCATCCGGGCTCTGCACCGCGTCCCTTCACCCGCCTCTCTAGGACCCAAGGGCTCAGACAAGGGCATCCTGGCACTGGCCTAGCTCTTCCTTCAGAAAATCCATCTAAGCAAAGACAAGGAACACAAGTGTTCTCCAGTTCCTTTGGAGAACTAATCTGATATGAAAGTAAATGTACAAAATTCATCTTCATCTTCTATTTATATTTGATATTTAGTAGTCCACAGTTTTTAGGCTAATTCAGAGGCTTCTAATGCTCATTATATTCCTTGCTAATAACAATGATGATGGATTTTCCGTTTCTATTTTCTTTTTGTAATTAATAGAAACACAAACCCACTGGGTCCTTGCATCTTGGAAACGGCTGAAGGCTGTAGGAATTTACTGAAAACAATTTCCCATGGATTGTGCACACAAGGAAAATCAAGAAATTCAAATTCTAGGAAGAAAAGCATTGTCTGGGATAGTACAGACCCTACAGAGTTATAAAGAAGAAAATCTCTTCTACTCCAGAAATTAATGCAAGTTTTGTTCAACTGACATTCTCTAAGAATTAAGCTAGGTAAACCATGTGTACTCAAGTCTATTGCCTTAACTTTGACACAATTGTTGCTGTGTTCTGAGCAATGCCTATGCACAATCGTGTTTTATGCATGCCCTCGATGAAGCATTTGCTCTCACCATCATTACACATGTGGTGACTCCAAGCCTGGACAGCTGGAGTCACAGCTATCGCTCTCTCTCCCATTCTGAAGTCTTGCTTATTGTAAGCTCTTCTGAAATCATTCGTGGAGTTCAGGAGGGTGTGAGTTTGAATAAATACAAGATAGATAGTTAATAATTATTCAATTAAAATTGTGTTTTCATTGTAAAGTGGGTGTAAAAAATTAGTAAGTGAAGCCAACTTTTAAGAGCAGAAACAAATATCCAGATCCTTTGCAAGAAAACAATTCAGTCACCAATTCATTCATCACATATATATATATATATATATATATATGTATATATATTAATTTCCTAAACTCTGTTGACTAATTGCTAGTTTAATATCAATAGAGGTGGAAGTATGCACATATCATTAGATAGACAATATGTACATGGATGGGTTGGTATACACACATACACACGCACACACACAGATATACTTTTTATTTTTTTCCTGTCAGTTAAGAGGGCCTAGAATCTATGGTTCCAGTAATAAGGAGAACATCTATTTTCCAGATTTTGGTTTCCTTCTAAAAAATTTATTTTTTATTGACATATAGTTGATTTACAATGCTGTGCTTTTTTCAAAAGATTTCAACTTTATTTTTATTGAGGGATAGTTGATTGAAAATGTTGTGTTGCCATGAGAAAAACAATCCAATCAAAAAATAGGCAGAAAACCTAGACAGACATTTCTCTAAAGAAGACATCCAGATGGCTAATAAATATTAAAAAATGCTCACTATTGCTTATTATTGGAGAGAAGAAAATCAAAACTACAAAGAGGTAGCACCTCATACTGGTCAGAATGGCCATCATCAAAAGATTTATAAACAATAAATGCATATTAATATATATCATATATATATATTAATGCATATATATAGAAGCCAGAAAAATGGTACTGATGAACCTCTCTGCAGGGCAGGAATGGAGACTCAAAATACAGAAGAGACTTGTGGATACAGCGGGGGAAGGAGAGGGTGGACAAATTGAGGGAGTAGCATTGAAATATATACATTACCATGCGTAAAACAGATGGCCAGTGGGGAGCCCCTGTATAGCACAGTGGGGCTCAGCCTGGCGCTCCGTGACACCTAGAGGGGAGGAATGGGGTGGGAGGGAGGTTCAGGAGGGAAGCGCATATGTGTGTATCTATGGCAGATTCATGTTGATGTATGGCAGAAATCAACACAACGTTATAAAGCAATTATCCTCCAACTAAAAATAAATAAATAAAAAGTGTGGTGTGGCCAAACACTCCTTTAAAATGGTACTGATTTCCAGTTCAGGCCAGGGTCCCCCAGACAGGGGCTCTCCAGACTTATCAGGGTATTCTGGGTGGTTCTTCCTCTGTCCTGCAACCTGCCCTGACCCCCGCTCTTCTGCGTGGGTTGTGTCCTCACTAGGGAGGGGGATTCCAGAGAGTCAGGGCATCCCGAATCCAGGCGAATCCAGGGGCTTTCCATCCCACCCCTTCAGCCCCCGCCCCTGCCAGTCAGAGGTTTCCAGGCCGCAGTCCTCAGGCCACCAGCTGGCCCAATACCTCCCTTTCAGGGGCTCCTGTCTCTCGGATTTCCGAGGAAGAGTATGCCCCACTCCTGTTGAAACACAAGGTCTATTTCTAAAGGGCCATCAGGTGAGTTTAAGGTGCATTTCACTGTTATAATCATATGGCAGAATTCAGAATTCCAACCAATCCTGGTTTTGTGTTTGTAAATCAAATATATTAGATTATGCAATCATTAAAACATATTTACAAAGCTTTGCAACGATGGAGAGCATCTGCTATCCCCACAAGAAAAAGCCAAGATAAAACTGCATGTATGGTATACACATTATCATGTTAAAAAATCAGAATACACATATATTATTTTTGTCCCTTCTACTTTTCTGAATTTTACAAGTTTTCTTTAATGGGAGTACTTCTAATACAATTATTTTGAAAATGCTGACTCGTTTCAGACATAGGAATTAGTATCTCTTTCATCTCAAAAATAATGCAGACAGCACTAGACATTTCTCAAAACCAGTATTCAATCTGGAGAAACCTTTGAAGGGACAGAAGATTGTGCAAGCTCCTTCCTGAAGGCATGATTCTATCTCAGTCATGGCTGTGGCTGCTGGAGCAGCCCACAGGTGCCTGACACATGGGAGGGGATCCATACACTCTGGCTGAACGTCTGAAATGTTGGTTAGCACAGTCTCAGAACACATCTCATTCAGAGTTATTCAGCATCTTTCTTTAGAAAAGTTTATGAGCTCCCAGCTCTTTAAAGAGTGCCTTTCCTCTCTTTAAAAATGATGAAATAAGACAACAGCTCATAACTGGTCCAAGTTGAGAGCCAGAGCCTCCACATGAAGCTGTGACTCTCCATCCAGGGTCTCAGGATCTGTCTCGAGAGCAGCTGGTGCTTCTGCCGAGGTGGGGAGATGGGGTCCTGGGCCCCTTTGGGGGATGACCGTCCTGCACAGGCCCCTGCCCTTTGTTGAGCCTGTTTTCTCTGTGGATAGAAATCGATCATAGCTGATCTCCACCTCACAGAGCTCTTCTGAGAAGTGACTGAGAACTGTGTGAGACAGGACCATCCACATGCTAGTTATTTTCCTTTTCACCTTCTCACTGTGGACATGTTAGGGCAGATTCATCAGAACAGTGGTTACTAATGGAAATAGACTACTAGTGTCATTTGGGCCTTTAAACTCGTTACATGATCCTATTTGACCTCACTGGATACCCTTTTTCTCAACTGTAATGAGAGGGTAAATCAGATCCTAAAATTCTTCTAGCCATAAAATCCTATGACTCTAATTCCTACATTGCTTGAATTTATGAGGTGTGATGGGAACTGGAGTGGGGCAGGGTCAGAAGGATTTTTTATAAAATAAACATATACCAATCATGGAAGCTGACTTCCCTTAACCCATATGATTTTTCTTAGTACAAAGGATCACCATTAACCCCGCCTTCATTCACCATCACTTCCCACACCCACACACTTTAAAATAGCAGACTACAGAATGGCTGAAAGGACACTGATAGACACAGCAGTTAGCAGTGACTTAGGAAACTTTCTATTGTCTTAATTTTCTCCAATACTGTCTGGTATGGTGACTGGGCTATAAGTCACAGAAAAAAAGAGGCTCATATACTTTATATCAGTGGCACATGTAACAAAAATTTTCTATTCGGGGCCCAATACCAGAGCATTTCATATGGAGAATGGGCAACTTCACCTGACATAGCTCATTGCATCTCAAAATCAAAGACACTTTCATCAGACTTTTACTGCAAGTTAATGTTTGACTTACACTGTTCTGATCTAACAGGGCCTTAGTTGCTCATGGAAAGATTTTCCAGATTTTCAACAAAATAACTGTAAACTCGTAAGATGAAAACTATACTTGAGGAGCCTCCCTGGTTGCTTGGAGGTAAAGAATCGCCGGCCAGTGCAGGAGACATGGGTTCAGCCCCTCGTCGGGGAAGATCCCACATGGCACAGAGCAACCGCGCCCATGGGCCCCAACTGTTGAGCCTGTGCTCTGGAGCCCGGGGGCCGCAGCTGCTGAAGACCACGCTCCCCAGAGCCCATGCCCTGCCACAAGAGAAGCCACCCCCCACTGCAACTAAAGAAAAGCCCAGCAGTGAAGACTCAGCACAGCCAAAAATAAGAGTGAATAAATAAATAAAATTATCAAAAAAACATACTTGAACTCAAAGAAGAATAGTTATTAAAAAGCTATTAAAATTTCATCCTATTGTATTCACCTAATTAACATGTGCTCACACCAGGTTTGGGCTAAATTTGAACCACAAGGGACAGCAGATGATGAAATACACTGTGACTGGCCCTGATTCCATTTGTGGATATAAATATTAAGAAAGGAAGAAAAATGCTGAGGTCAACCAAACAGCCACAGGAGCAACAGTGACGAATCACCAACTACTGATTTGCTCTTCCTGCTTCCAGGGAGAGAGTCTGAGAAAGTATGGGATGGTTTCCAACACCTTCCAAAGACTTGGGTTTCTAATCCTAAGGAAACTTGGTGTGGCAGTGATCTGGGACACACAAATGGAGAACATTTGATGGACAGTGGAACAAAATAAAAATTTCCATGATTACAGGAAAGGATGGACAAGTGGAGAGAAAATGAACAAATGAAAACAGAACATATGAGAAAAAACTTCCCTTCCCCTCTTTCTACTTCCTAAGGGTAATCTATGATTCTTGAAATGCTACTTCAAGAATGTGTTACTGCCATGCAATGATAAAAAAATTTTTTCCCTTGTTTTATTGAGAGGGATCTAGTTATTAATAAAACTGTTAAGACCGGTACCTTCTACCTGAAAACTGAATAACTATTTAAAATTAATGTCTTCAAATTGATAGTTATATCATTTAGATTAGCTAAACATTTTTTATTTAAACTGGGTGTTTTTCATAAATGTTACTGAATAGGGTACCATTCTACAAGGAACAGGATAAAGAGAGACTTCAGTGGGACATAAAATGAATTATCAGAAAGTTTAAGGGTAAAATTAACTACATACTTTGGATTTTTTAGAAGTGTCACAATTTCAATGATTCTATCCCAAAATAATTAGAACTCCTTAAGGAAATACTTTCAGACCTGTGATTTGACCCAGTAAAGTCATTAGAGATGATTTAAGCCGCATCCAAAAAGATCCTAAATTCTCCAAAAGAAGTAACCTTAGTTTTACATCCTATGGAACCAATATCTAAACTATTAAGAGGACTTGTACATAAGAAGAGCACTTTAAAGTTACTTTGAAAAAATAATGAACGAGTCTGAGTCAGTCTCTGAAAACATGAACTTTTTAAAAACCCACTGCATTGGCTGGCACTCCAGAGCCTGAGAGTTCTGACTTTCTTACTTTTTCCTTTCTAAAGCACTTCTTAAACTTGCCTCTGGTGTTTTTTAAAATATGCTCAGAACTCTTAAGGCTCCAGCAGTTTTTTAACTAGTAAAATAAACACAGCCATTGAGTACCTGCAGTTCTGCTAACAGGACTGTTTGTATTCTAAGCCCCATCCACAAAGGCTACAGAGAAAAATAGCCAGTATAAACAAATATTACTTAGATACCAGTGGCATCTCAAAGCAGCACACCCAAGTCTCAAAATGCGAAAGGGAGAAATTTTCCACTCCCACCATGCTTAACTCCCTGGCAAACTTCAGGTCAGACAAAAGGGACTGAAACTGCCTCTGGTTCGGTGAAGGTGGGGAGCGAATGTGGGTGTGAAACAGATCAGTAATACTTTTTCTTCATTTTTCCCCCCTCTTTTTCCCTTCAGTACAGCTCCTCTTGTCCCTGTTTGTCTCCTTTCTCTGTATCCCCCAGTGTCAGCTGTTCCCCAGTTTCGACAGAAGCAGCTTTATCCTTCAGTCTCCNGAATAGGGTACCATTCTACAAGGAACAGGATAAAGAGAGACTTCAGTGGGACATAAAATGAATTATCAGAAAGTTTAAGGGTAAAATTAACTACATACTTTGGATTTTTTAGAAGTGTCACAATTTCAATGATTCTATCCCAAAATAATTAGAACTCCTTAAGGAAATACTTTCAGACCTGTGATTTGACCCAGTAAAGTCATTAGAGATGATTTAAGCCGCATCCAAAAAGATCCTAAATTCTCCAAAAGAAGTAACCTTAGTTTTACATCCTATGGAACCAATATCTAAACTATTAAGAGGACTTGTACATAAGAAGAGCACTTTAAAGTTACTTTGAAAAAATAATGAACGAGTCTGAGTCAGTCTCTGAAAACATGAACTTTTTAAAAACCCACTGCATTGGCTGGCACTCCAGAGCCTGAGAGTTCTGACTTTCTTACTTTTTCCTTTCTAAAGCACTTCTTAAACTTGCCTCTGGTGTTTTTTAAAATATGCTCAGAACTCTTAAGGCTCCAGCAGTTTTTTAACTAGTAAAATAAACACAGCCATTGAGTACCTGCAGTTCTGCTAACAGGACTGTTTGTATTCTAAGCCCCATCCACAAAGGCTACAGAGAAAAATAGCCAGTATAAACAAATATTACTTAGATACCAGTGGCATCTCAAAGCAGCACACCCAAGTCTCAAAATGCGAAAGGGAGAAATTTTCCACTCCCACCATGCTTAACTCCCTGGCAAACTTCAGGTCAGACAAAAGGGACTGAAACTGCCTCTGGTTCGGTGAAGGTGGGGAGCGAATGTGGGTGTGAAACAGATCAGTAATACTTTTTCTTCATTTTTCCCCCCTCTTTTTCCCTTCAGTACAGCTCCTCTTGTCCCTGTTTGTCTCCTTTCTCTGTATCCCCCAGTGTCAGCTGTTCCCCAGTTTCGACAGAAGCAGCTTTATCCTTCAGTCTCCCTGCTCACCATCAGTCTCTGGACTTCACAAGACACATACACGTAGCCATCACTGAAAATATTGTCAAAGTAACACACACAGTAGGGCAAAGAGCAAGAATGAAGTGGGCTGGGGTTAAGACAGGGCAGAATGTGTCCACTCCTTTTTGCACCACCTGAACTTCCAGCTGAGAAAGAGGCTGAGCCTTCTAGGGGAAAAGAAGCTAGAGTCTCAGAAACGGAAGGAGCGAGGCACTGCGGGCCCCTGAGGGACCCTGCCCTCTCTCAGGCTGACCAGTGGCTGAGGCCTGCAGCTGGGGTCTTCATACAGGACCACCGTTTCCAGGCCTGGAGAGGCTTCTCTCTCTGGTCTGGCCTTTGCTTCTACTCCCACGACTGACAACCGAGGCAGGAAGTCACGTTGGACTTTGCAACCCGGCCCAGCTGAGTCCCTGATCCTATCCACGGAAAGCTGTCTTCCCCAAGCTCTTCTGCATCTCTTTGCTGATTCTCAGCACTGCTGCTCAGCTGTCCCCTCCGTTTACACTTACTAGCTGCCCTCAGCCCAAGCGCTACTCCAAAATGAAACTCTGTGCCTTACTCAATTGTAAAAGTATAATAACTGTAACTGTATATAACAGCTACAGGGGTGAGAAGACCAAATAAACTAAAACTTGTAAAGTGCTTAGAAAAGAGTTTGGCACATGAAAGTACAAGGTAAGAATCTGCTAAATAAAATGAAAATAAATGAGCTATACACATATAGCTCACATATATCCAGATTCAAAGGACAGAAAGTGCTTTATGATGACAAAATAGACTTCAAAGAGAAAAGGAGAGCAAATAAACTGATTCTGTCACTCTGGGCCACCAGTCCAGGAGGACTGCCAAGGGGCAGCCCAGGTAACCAGTCATGCCTTCGTGCTCTGTGTTAAAGCGCTTCTGGCGTGGTCCTGAGACACTTCTACAGTGAGGAAGGGACACATGTGTGGAAACCACGGATTCCAGAATGGAAGTTGAGAGTTCACACGTAGTCTGGGGTATACTGAATCTGACCACTCAAGCACTAGGGTCACCTGCACTCTTTCCTGACTGACTCTGCGACCCCATGGACGGTAGTCCATTAGGCTCCTCTGTTCATGGTGTTTTCCAGGCAAGGATACTGGAGTGGGTTGCCATGCTCTCCTCCAGGGATCTTCCTGACCCAGGGACTGAACCCAGGTCTTCTGCATTGCAGGCAGATTCTTTACCTTCTGAGCCACCAGGGAAGCTTTGTATTAATACTACATAGATAATATTATTACTATTATTTAAGAAGCTTCATTGTATTTCTAAAAAATGGTAAGAGTTTGAAGTTAAACATGTAAAGGAAAAGGAATTTTTCTTTTGGGGTGAGGCTATAATGAGATGAAAAGGACAGTTGTAGGTTGTAAAACTGAGGACAGAAAAGGGCAGAGAAAAAAATACAGGGCAATATGGACAAAAGGGAGGCAACGATGAGAAAATAAGGTCAGCTTCATGGAGTGAGACTATCTCTTGTGCTTGTAAAATGTGACTAAATAAATATTATAATGACTCCAAAACCTAGTGTAAACAGGGGACAAGTGCATTCCAAATATGGAGCTACATGCCTCAAAAGTACAAAATTACCTCATGAATATAAAAGATCTGGTTTTAACTTAATCTTCCCTATTTAAAAATTGCTTTTAAGACAAAAATATTTTTAAAAATGTCTGGAGTCTTAAAGGTACCCCCAAACTGGCAATTCCATGTTTTAATTTTTCTATCAATATTTAGCAAAAAAAGTACTGCTACTTTCCCACAGATATCAGAAACACTAATTTAGAGACCTGTAAGGCAACTAATTATTTTAAAATTTCCATAGTTAACAAATTTAACACTCAGAAATGATTAGACATTTCATTTGATGTTCTCTGGATGACAGTAATAAAACATTAAGCTTTAAGAAAGAAATATATTTGATTGATTTTTTTTAAACAAAATACATCATTTATAATAAAATACTCAGAGTAATTCAAGGAATATAATTAATTTGCTTTAAAAATAAATCCTTTGAATCCTTGTTTAATAAAAAGTATTAGCACTGATAGTTTTAATCTACAGAAATGGACTTGAAAGATTTTCCAATTTTATTATGTTAAAAATATGTAGTGTTGAAGTTTTAAGCTTCTCTAAATTTTAGCATTATACCTTGAAGAGTTCTAACTTATGCAAGAAGGAAAGTATGTCTCCATTAAACAAGAAATTTCCATTACCCCTATCTTAAGAAGTCACACCCCATACAACTAATGGCAGGAAAACATTTCAATTCAAACCTCTGACACCCTCAAGCCTGGAGGCAAAATTAAAAAAACAAAAATACAAAAATAAAACACAACTCACATTTTCAAGGAAGAAAGGAAACCCTGCTAAATAAGTAACAATTATGCTGAAGAATTTATATGCTAAGCACGGCTGAATGTAAAAACACCAGAGCAGTCAACCATAGCTTTAGCACTTTGAGTATGATTAACAGAATGAACTTTCAAAGGTCAATTAAATGTCAACACACTTTAAAGAGATATTCTTCTTAAGGCTGGTCAGTGTATAATAGTACCTCACGACTCAGGGGTACCCTTAAGGGTAATGTGCATGTGATGCATGCACTTGCACACATATTTACATGTCCCTAGCCAATAAGGACGAAATGCAAAGTAAATCATAAATGTTAAGATTAAAGTATATCCAATAGTTAATCCTATTTATTCCATCAGAGGAAGTCATTCACAGAGCTGATCCTTTACTGCCCTAATACACCGTTCTGCAAATTCTTCCCCCCACCAACCTTCCATGAATACCTGTGGTTAAATAACTTATCCCCAAAGGCAGCTGGCATTCGAAAACTACCCACTTTGTCATCTGTGGGACAGAACACGACCAGTGCCCATTCAGGACACTGTCACCCAGCAACTCAGTAAGAGCCCCCATTCCATCCATTAAGGAAGGCAAAATTNTCAGAGGAAGTCATTCACAGAGCTGATCCTTTACTGCCCTAATACACCGTTCTGCAAATTCTTCCCCCCACCAACCTTCCCTGAATACCTGTGGTTAAATAACTTATCCCCAAAGGCACCTGGCATTCGAAAACTACCCACTTTGTCATCTGTGGGACAGAACACGACTAGTGCCCATTCAGGACACTGTCATCCAGCAACTCAGTAAGAGCCCCCATTCCATCCATTAAGGAAGGCAAAATTGCCCCAGAACCTCAGCAGGAGCAGGAATCATTATCAACATCACCTGGCCCAAACCTCTCCACATTCACAGGGAACAGAAGCAAAAAGGCAGAGCAACTTGGCCTGGTCCCCATGGCCCCTACCAGACAGCAAGCCCAGTGTTACTCAGTTCAGCATTTTCTTGTCTAAATCAAATCTATCACAGACTGGTTCTCCATTAGGACTTTAACAGCAGGTTATAAGTAACCAAATAGCAGTGGCTACCATGGGAATTCAGAGGAAGAAGCAATCTTTTAAGATGTTAATGATCTGTCTGGGAAGGTTCCAAGAGGAGCTGGAAATTGAAGATGAGTAGAATGTGGATGGTTGATGGGGAGGCCTCACTAAGAGGGAAGCAGGGTGAGCTAAGGCCCTTGGTGGGTGAGCTAAGCACCTCTCCATGCACGGATGGGGACCCTGACTTTAGAACAGGAGGAGGTGGGACAGACAAAGAGGGAGAAAAGGATTTCTACTTTAGAAAACTGAGACAAAGACAGAAAAGGCTAAGCTCGAGATAGGTTTGCCAGAAAGGATGGAGATGAGGAGAAAGATCCCCAGTGCCTCGTAGGGGTCCAGTAATATTCATAGTATTACAGGGCTGTTGTAAGGAACTAGTGAGCTGATGCGAGAAAAGAGCACTCTGAAAAGTCTGAAAGCTCTAGAAAGTAAAGATGTTTTAGACGTCAGCAGGCAAGAACCTCTCTAATCATGGCCCTGTGTGTTGACAGCATACAGCTCTCTGCAAAGGCAAACTTGCAATCGGAGATAGGAACATCTTCCTTCAGTGATTCCAAAAGCTAGAGCCCAAGGAGGAAATAGACGGCCACCATCCACAAGTCTCTGTAGGCTGAGGATCATTGATATTAAAATCCAAATCCAGGGTTATAGTTCTGAGGCAGACCACATCATCCACGGTCTTCTCACTGAATCTAAGTATATAAAGTGCCAAATAAGGTAACACAAAAAGGGAGGAGAAGCGCAGCCTTCAACAGCGGGCTGTAAGCGGGAGCCGAGGCACGCACTCCCTCTGGGCCCTGGCCCTCGGCTCCACTGTGACCACTTGGCAGGTGACCTTCCCTGTGTCCACTTCTAGGCACTGCCTTCCTCTTCTGTCCCTCTTTCACAGCAACTCCCCAGGCTTAAAAAGGAATTATGAAGTTGCCAAAGTAAAAGCCACATATATGGAGTATATACTGAGTGCCAGTTATTAGCCGCCAGTAATTGGTACCTTATGTAATTCCCCAAACAACTCCCAGGTGGCAGGAACCACTATCCTCATTTTTAAGTATGGAAACCAAACCAAAGCTTATGGGGTCACCTACGTAGTAAATGGCAAAGTCAGGACTTCAATCAGGTGTGGCTGACTCTTCAGCTGAGGCTTTGAATCTTCCTCCTAAACTCTTCCCCTGTTTTCTTCAATAACCAAGAAAATCCTGACTATGTGTTAGGGATGTTATGGATACAGAAGTTATAAGAGCTAATATACAGTTTGTGGGCTTCCCTGGTCGCTCCCAAGGTAAAGAATCTGTCTGCAATGCAAGATACCAAGTCAATCCCTGGGTTGGGAAGATCCCCTGGAGAAGGGATGGGCTACCCAAGAATACTCCAGTATTCCTGCCTGGAGAATTCCAAGGACTGAAGAAGAGCCTGGCGGGTCACAAAGACTCAGACATGACTGAGCGACTAACATATGGTTTGTAGATGAAAGTTTTGGAGGAGAAGGCCAAGCGCTGGGTTCACCATATACACCTGCCTGCCTGTCAGCCTCCGGACTAAACTCTTCCACTGTGAGTGTGCCATTATGTCGAGGGCACAGCTTTCCACCCAGCATTCCTGCTCTGATCTCCCCCAGGTCTCCTATCGCTTGGGGTCCTTTTCCAATTATTTGCCTGAAACCTTGTCTAGACAGTTGAAGAGGAGGCAGCTGGCACTCTGACAGATCACACACAGGCTGGGGGTGGGGTGGGGGTCCCATAGTAGGAGGGGTCTCTTGGGCCTTGTGCCTTGAGACAACCTTAATTCTGCTTGCAGGAGCGGTTCATGGCGGGCTCCGTGGCCCCACGGCCCCACTAAGAGGCGAAACCAATCTATCTGGGGCCGGAGGAGAAGTGATGAGAGCAGTGGGCATATGGGGAGGCTTTTCCTGTGTTCCTGGAAAGCAACAGTTGCCATTAAACACTGGCAAGAAAACACTAACATTAATTCTCAAGATTTAGTGTCATAAACTCTTTCTGGGAAGAATACAGGTTCCAGAGTCTGCTCACAGATAGTCTGACTCTTCCAGTGTTGGAAGGCACCCAGGAGTCTGAAGTTTTGCAAGAACTACAGGAGATTCTGATACACAGCCCTGACTGCCTACAGGGCTGCCCAACCAGCAAACCTGCTCTCAGGTGACCTTACATTCCATAAAGACAGCTTGTTCACATAGCAATGCCAGGTTCTGGGTGGACTGGTTACTTTTAAATAAGGCCACCAGGCTTTCCAGAAGTTTCCACACTCACAAATGTTAGGGACTTATTTTTCTGATGTCACTAACACACACACACACACACACACACACCCACCAACATCTGTCTGGAGTGAAGGCCCTTTCAGCAAGATGCTCCTGACAGTACTTACTTTCTATCTGGTGTAAGACTGGAGATGAAATTCTCACTGAGTATTTAAGTGATTTCAAAAGTTATACTTTTTATCATTCAACTGAACTGCCCTGAAAAGTTTACTTCAAGCTATTAAAAAAATGAGTTTAAAATCCAGACAGCACTCAAGTAAAATATTAAGGATATGATTAGGACATTTAATTAGACATTCAATCACAATGCAGACAGCTACTGATTAAGAAACACACCTCTTCACAGGTTGTGTTCTTCAAAGAAAGTGAGGTCATAAAATGTATTATGTTAAATCAATATTACCATCTTTCTCCTAGAAACCCTATCATTGTTCTTTGTCTCTTTCCAAATCTGTATCTCTATTTTAAGCTATACACTTTCAGGCTACAAACTGGAATGAAGCTCAGTTTTTCTGTTGGATTTTTATACCTTCTTCTTTCCCCTAAAGCATGGTAACAATTCTCCTTAAGGATGGGCAAGTTATTATTTTTATCTGAGTACCTGGTATTTTATTCAGCAAATATTTGTTGAGTATTGGTATTTATGCATTCACGTTTTCAAAAAATCAACTTTTGTTATTATAAACTTCTTGAGCAGAAAAAAATGCTGAGTGGAGCACCTGGCCTCTAGAAGGCACTGCATGAATAGTGAGAAAACCTGGGGAATTTATCATTGAGAGAACAAGATAATTTCTCCTGATTCAGTACTGAGTCCACATTTCATAGTGGAGACAATTCTAGTTAGGGAAAATGTTTCATTTCACTTTGTACAGAAAAAATGCCGGTTATCAAGATAACCAAAAGTTCACACTGCACTGTATTGCGACACAACCTGTCAAGACATTATTTCAATACCATTTAAAGGCCAAACCTTTAACATTAATCATTTATCAAAATTATACATGTCACTAAGATATCCCAACAAAGAAGATTATGTAAGTGAGCCATTTTGGCCTCGGTGATAACACAGCAGCTATTTTCAATCCTTCATTAAAAATTAGATCAAGATATACTTGCATTGTGTGTTACCACTCCTGCAGGGAAGATTTACATTAGTTTAAGATTTACTTTGGTTGGAAGTGACATTTTCTTTCACTTCTTTGTCGGAAACTAGAATTCCCTCCTCCACAGCCTTCACAGGAAAGTTTTCCGTAGAAAGCAGCAGCAATTCGGAAAAACACCACCAAACAGCCGTCCTGTTTACTGTCTCCCAGGGGGTAACAAAGCTCTGTTTTCGTCCTAAACAGAGTCCGGAGGGCGTGAAGAGGCTGCTGGGGCACCTGCCACTTCACCTTGAGCTTGGCTCCGTCCCCAGCCTGGCCAGCTTCGAGGGCTGCCGCAAAGCTGGCTAGTCCTGAGGCGATGGGGAATGGATTTTCACCCTGCACCCGGAGAGCGACCTTCACATATAGATGTTTGAAAACAAGAGGCTGACAAGTTCCTTCTCTGGGACAGAAGTGGGTGGTGGGGTAGGGGGGACGGTTCCGGGCGCACGTCAAGGTCTCGGCCCGGCGCGTCGCTGTCCGGCTCGCACTGAGGCCCAGGCAGAACTGCGACCCGAGTTCGCCTCGGAATCTGGGAGGTGGGGGTAGGTGGGAGGGTGCCGCGATGGTCGCGCAGCTGCAGCCCCTGGGAGGACATGGGGGCGAAGGCGGCCGGCCGCGGGTCGGGCCGGCGAGCCCCGGGAGCGCCCTCGCGCCTCGCCCGCCCCGC
>SJYW01002586.1:259177-282242 GCA_006410735.1 Raphicerus campestris
ACCAGCCCCAAGCATCCTGCACTCTGCATTGAACCTAGACGGGTGATTCATTTCTTATATGATATAATACATGTTTCAATGCCATTCTCCCAAATCATCCCACCTTCATACCAGCTGAGCCACAAGGGAATCCCAAGAATATTAGAGTGGATAGCCTATCTCTTCTCCAGTGGATCTTCTTGACCCAGGAATGGCACTGGGGTTTCCTTCATTGCAGGTGGATTCTTTACCAACTGAGCTATCAGTTAAGCCCCTAGAAAACCCTAAAGACTGCATTAAAAACCTGTTAGAACTAATAAGTGAATTCAACAAAGTCACAGGATGCAAAATTAATATTAAAAAAATCTCTTTCATAACTACATATGAATAATTAACAATCACAAAGAGAAATTAAGTAAATAATCCCATTTAAAAGTTCATCAAAAAGAAGAAAATTTGAATACATTTACCAAAGATGTGAAACATATGTACATTGAAAACTACCAGACATTAGTAAAAAAAATTAAAGAAGACAAAAGAAATGGAAGGATTTTCTGTGCTCATGGATTAGATGAATTAATATTGTTAAAATGTCTCTATTCAACCAATCTACAGATTCAGTGAAATTCCTGTCCAAATTCCAATGACTCTTTTTTTTTTTTAAATAGAAATAGAACAATTCTAAAATTTGTATGGATTTATAAAAGACCCTAAATAGTCAAAGTAATCTTGAGAAAGAAAACAAAAAAGCTGGAGCTATATGTGCCCTGACTTTAAACTATATTGCAAAGCTATAATAATTAAATCAGTATGGCATAAAACAGACACACAGATCAATGGAACAAAACAAAAACCCAGAAATAAACCCACATATACATGGTCAATTAATTTACTACAATGAAGTCAAGCATATGAAATGGGGAAAGAAGAGTCTCTCTCTATTTTTTAAGCAAACCCTCCCCCCCAATTTTAACAAAATGGACAGAAGATCTGAATATAAAGTTTTACATGGAAGACATGCAGATGACCACAGGTACATGAAAAGATGATCAGCATCACCAATCAATCAGAGAAATGCATATTGAAACCACAATGAAATATCACTGTCTACACCTGTCACAATAGCTGCTATCAAAAGATTAGAAATAAAAAATGTTGATGAGGATGTGGAGACAAAAAGTAACACTACTATACTTTTGGTGGGCTTTCCAAGTAGTGCTAATGGTAAAGATCCTGCCTGCCAATGCAGGAGACATAAGAGACGTGAATTCAATCCCTCAGTGGAGAAGATCCCCTAGAAGAGGGCACGGCACAGAAACCCACTCCGGTATTCTTGCCTGGAGAATCTCATGGACAGAGGAGCCTGGAGGACTACAGTTCATAGGGTCACAAAGAGTCAGACATGACTGAAGCAACTTAGCAGACACACAGTTGGTAGGGATGTAAACTGGTGAAGCCACTTGGAAAACAGTATGGAGGTTCCTCAAAAAATAAAAAAAATAGAACTGCCATAGATCCAGCAATTCCACTTCTGGGTATTTACCAAAAGGAAATGAAAACACTATCTTAAATAGATATATACACCATCATGTACACCGCAGGTTTATTTACAATAGCCAAGATATGGAAACAACCTAAGTGTCCATCAGTACATGAATGAATAAAGAAATTGTGGAATACAGTTTGCCCTCAAGTTCATTGGTTTAGCATCATGGATTCAACCACGTTCATTCCATGATTGATTGAATCTGAGGGTGGCATCTGGGGATACAGAGGGAAAACTATATTTATTGTACTATGCCACTTTATATGCAACTTGAACATCCTGGATTTTTATATGTATGGGGATCCTGGAACCAATCTCCCAGGGATACTGAAGGGCCACTGTATATATACAATGAAATATTGTGTGTTAGATCACTCAGTTGTGTCTGACTTTTTCCGACTCCATGAGCTATAGTCCAGCAGGTTCCTTTGTCCATGGAATTCTCCAGGCAGGAATACTGGAATGGGTTGCTATTCCCTTCTCCAGGGAATCTTCCTAACCCAGGGATCTAACTCAGCTTTCCTGTATATCAGGCAGATTCTTTACTGACTGAGCCACCATACAATGAAATGTCATTCAGCCCTGACAAAGGATGAAATCTTGCCATTTGCTACAGCATGGATGGAACTCAAGGGCATTTTGTTAGATGAAATAAGTCATATAGAGAAACACAAGTACCAGTTGATCTCTCCTACATGTGGAATCAAAAATGTAGGTTTGTGTTACAACAAAAGAAGCTCATAGATACAAAGAACAGACTGTTATCTGCTGGAGGGCAGGGGGTGAGATGGAAGAGAAATGGGTGAACTATTTTTGTTTCTATTTTCAGTTTAATCAAGTAAATTTTTTTTTAATTAAAGGAAATTATCCTGAATAGACCTTACCTAATCAGGTGAGTCTTTTAAAAGAGAGTATAGAGATCAGAGAAGGGGGAAGTTGAGTTTGTTAGCAGCAGCACACTTCTGCTGTCCTGGTAGAAGCAAGCTGCCATGAGTTCTGCAATTGCAAAATAATGAATTCTGCCACCAAAGGCATGAATTGGGGAGGGAATCCTGAGCCCCCAGTGAGACCCTAGCACCAGCAACACCTTGGCTGTATGCCTTGTGAGACCCTGAACAGACAACTCGGCTAAGCTGGGCCTGGAATCCTGATCCACAAAAGCAGTGAGATAATAAATATGAGATGGTAAACAAATTCTATTTATACATATATAAAATGGCATATTTGTTTATCAAGATGTGTTGACATCTCCCATAACAACATGCCTTACTTTTCACATTTCAGATAGACTGTTTTATATTGATGTTATTTCATTTAGCTTATAAAATTGAATGATTATTATTTTTTGAGATATGTATCTCTATTAATATGTGATGATCTTTTGGTCACCATTAATATCTTTTGCCTTTTCTGAAATTATATCCTGTTTTCTTTTGTGAACGCCTGATGTGTATTTGCACATTCTTTTATCTTGTCTGTGTCAGTTTGTTTCAGAGTTTCTCTTACAAGTATCATGAGGTTCATGGTTTTGAAACTAGATCTGAACTGTTTTTGCCTTCTATTACAGATTCTCAGTTACCCCAATTATTATAACTAATGTGTTTGCTCATTTGATTTGTGACTTTTCTCACATTTTCCTAGTAATATTGCTTGTGTTATAAGCTTTTCCACTCTCAAGTATTTGTTGTATATAAAGATTATCTTTGGGTTTTTTGAAATTGTACTTTCACACATATTTTTTAAAAAAAGACAAAATAGATTTTTGACTATCTCCATACAAAATGAGGTATTTTGTTCATTTTCCTCTCAGCTTTGACCTTTTCTCCCTTGTGTTTTTCTCTTACAATAATGTATAATTATAGAACTAGATAATTAGCATTAAATACTTGATACATTTGCCTTCTGCTCTGTAACAAAGTTAGCAACAGTTCTTGAGCTTACCTTTGTATTGAGCAAGTCTGATGCATGCCCTGACTTCCCGTGTTTGAGGTCTTTGTTAGGACTTATCTCTTGGTCACTAGGAGTTCAACTTTAACCTTTTCACATGGATAGTTCATTTTCTGAGCTCTTGCAAACCTGAGACTTTCTGTTTCCTTCTTTACTGAAGGTCAAGTTCTCTGAGAACACAATTCTTGAAACTTTTACTCTCACAATTTTTCCCTTAAGAAATGTTGCTACATTGATTTTCATAATTTTGTTTGTGGAAAATAAAATCTTATAAATAGCATGTGGTTCAACTTTATTAAAAGTCATTAACTGTTTTCCTTCCTGAATGCTTAAAATAAACTTTCTTAATCATTGAATTCAAAATTTTTTTTTTCCCAGAACATAATTCAGTGTAGCTCTAGCTCTCCTTTTTCATGAATTTTTGCCTTGAATATAGTGGACATGTTTTTATTTTTATGCTTAAATCATTTAGTCCAGTTATTCATTGAATTTTCCCCTCTGGAATATTTTTATGATCACATCTATTCCAGTAATTTTCTTTTTCTTGAGATTAGCTATAGCTCTTGGGTTGAATTGTGTTTCTTTGCATGACTATAGTCTTATTTCTTAGAATTTTCATCTTTTCTTCATTTTCCTATGTTTTCTGACTAAACTACTCAACATTTGTCCTTAAGATCTCTGATTTGATTTTCCATAGTACAGATTCTGGAGCTTATTGATTTTGTTGTGGATTTAATTCAATTATTAAATATTTCAAATATTCAAAAATTATTTATTAAGCCTCTATTTGCCTGATAGACATTAGGGTTGTTGTCAGATCACCATATGATAAAAACCCCCCTTAGAAACCCTCACACACATGTGTAAGAATGTCTCCAGGGTTATGAGCACATTCAGGAATGGAATTTCTGAGTAACAGCTGCATTTTTAGTTTTCTTGTATGTCTGTTGAGTATCATTCATGTTTCATATTAGTATCTCAATCTTTCTTCGATTCTCTTTATAACNCTTAGAAACCCTCACACACATGTGTAAGAATGTCTCCAGGGTTATGAGCACATTCAGGAATGGAATTTCTGAGTAACAGCTGCATTTTTAGTTTTCTTGTATGTCTGTTGAGTATCATTCATGTTTCATATTAGTATCTCAATCTTTCTTCGATTCTCTTTATAACGTTCTTTTCTACTTCATACAGGAAACATTTTCTCACTTCATGTAGTGGATGACAAACATCATTCTAAAGTAGTGTAAGTAATTTTAAGGGGTGTGTTTTTGACATAGGAGTTAAGGATTCTGTTCCTTTTCCTTTAATTGCCCCCTTTTAAATTTATGGTATGTTTTGGGGTTTTGTCTTTACCCACACTAAAACAAATAGCCTCTTTTTCTATGCTAATGGTATGTCAGTCGACCTTAGCACTGCTGTATTTCCACTGTTAAGCTAATATACCACCTTTTAGCCCTCTTATTGCTGTATGTTCTACCTGACAATTCCCTTAACTCATGATGCAGTCTTTTCCTTGAGTCTCCCCTCCTGATTTTCTGCCCATCTGAAAAGCTGTAGTGCTTGAACAGATATGACTCCTAGCATACCCTGGTTTCAGGCTCTCCTCTCTGCCCAGGTGCTGGACGTTCCCGGAAATCCCTCCCAGATTCCAGCACAAGCCTGAGAGTCCTACTTTCTTCACATTGTCTTTTCTACAATTTCTTCAATTTTGAACTACTTTGGGTGAGAAATAGGGAAAAAACTTCCTCATGTCCTGCTAGCCAGGTTCCCCTTTAAAACAGCTCTTTATTTCTGATAGATTCTTCCAAGTCAGAAAGACTTGCTACATCTCGAGTTCCAGAGGGTGCTTTGGAATTTTGTACCTCTATGACTCAATTAAGCTATCAGTGATGAGAATGAATAATTCAAAGAATTGTTCATAATATACAGGCTAGTGTTTTGTTGTTGTTGTTGTCTGTGGTGGCGTTTTTCTTTCGTAGCTTGGTGCTTCCTGCTGACCTACTTCCTCATAAAATAACAATTAGTTGGTCTTGCAGATCTTGCTGAAACTAACAAAGAGTGCCATCTGTTGATGTGGGTGATACACTCTCTAGAATCAGTCCTTGATTGCTGTGTGGAACTCAAAGCACTTCACAGTTTTACTTTGCTTTTCATCTTTTTAAATGTCTCAGAGTCAATCAAGAAAATGTAAATAATTCCCATTTTACAGATGACCACCTTGAGGCAAAAAGCAAGGGAATAATTGAGCAGAAAGTCACCCCTCAAGTCAATAGTGCAATCGAAGTCATATAATTTCTGGAGAGGTGGTTTTCCCCATTTCTCAGGGTCTGTGTGAACTTCCCATCTTTAATGGGTGTTTATAACTGTGAAGTTCATCCCTAACAAC
The DNA here is from genome assembly GCA_006410735.1 of Raphicerus campestris. Classification (NCBI taxonomy): domain Eukaryota; kingdom Metazoa; phylum Chordata; class Mammalia; order Artiodactyla; family Bovidae; genus Raphicerus; species Raphicerus campestris. Next base: position 265,039 of record SJYW01002586.1, read on the forward strand.
TGCTGCTCCTTCTGGGAAGGTTCTCTCTGCCAAGCATACCTTTGCAAGCACACTTTCAGGAGTGGTAAGGAAGAAAGAGTTATGCAGCCAGGTGACACACCCTCACATTTACTCTTTTGGGAATAATCAATAATAATGATTTAAAAATTTCATCCAGTAAGCTAGCAGGTATCCTAATGATCTTATCCCTGGTTGGCTGTTTACATTCAGAGCACCTGGGTTTACAAAAAATTAAAAATAGGGCTGATAGAGACCTATCATTGCAAAGGAAGAGGTATGCAAAACCTCTGAGTTTCTATTACATTTCTAAAAGTTTTAGTATTCTTTTAGTGATTTATGCTCTGGAGAGATAGAGGTCTCTTTCAGAAGTTATGGTCATAGGTAGCTAGGCTTCATTCACAAAAGGGATTTTTATTAATGCTTTCCTATTGAGGAGTAGAAAGAGACACAGGCAAAGACAGAAATTAATAATTATGACAGAAACAAGTCACATTTTTGTGTGCTTACTATATGTTCAGTTCTTTTCTATACATGGCTCATTGAATCTTCATGACCCCATGTGAGGTAGATACATCATCATTTTCATTTTACAGATGAGAAAAACGACAGTAAAAAAACCCTCCCAAGAACTCAGGATAAGTGTATCATGTCCCCGAAAGTGTACACACTTTTCCCCACCATGCCATCCTTCCTGTAGAGTGAGCCAAGGGTTTTTCAATCCTATTTTATAAACCAAGTTGACGTGTTTAGGCAACTAATCCCCAGTGGATAAAACAGTGCTCAGTCCATATGGGAAGAGTTAGCAAACCATTTCCCAAANCAGTAAGCTAGCAGGTATCCTAATGATCTTATCCCTGGTTGGCTGTTTACATTCAGAGCACCTGGGTTTACAAAAAATTAAAAATAGGGCTGATAGAGACCTATCATTGCAAAGGAAGAGGTATGCAAAACCTCTGAGTTTCTATTACATTTCTAAAAGTTTTAGTATTCTTTTAGTGATTTATGCTCTGGAGAGATAGAGGTCTCTTTCAGAAGTTATGGTCATAGGTAGCTAGGCTTCATTCACAAAAGGGATTTTTATTAATGCTTTCCTATTGAGGAGTAGAAAGAGACACAGGCAAAGACAGAAATTAATAATTATGACAGAAACAAGTCACATTTTTGTGTGCTTACTATATGTTCAGTTCTTTTCTATACATGGCTCATTGAATCTTCATGACCCCATGTGAGGTAGATACATCATCATTTTCATTTTACAGATGAGAAAAACGACAGTAAAAAAACCCTCCCAAGAACTCAGGATAAGTGTATCATGTCCCCGAAAGTGTACACACTTTTCCCCACCATGCCATCCTTCCTGTAGAGTGAGCCAAGGGTTTTTCAATCCTATTTTATAAACCAAGTTGACGTGTTTAGGCAACTAATCCCCAGTGGATAAAACAGTGCTCAGTCCATATGGGAAGAGTTAGCAAACCATTTCCCAAAAGGACACATTCAAGAAGAAAATTAGTACTAAAAGGGACATGCTTGTGGAAATTAATTCAAAAGAAGTGTCTCTTTGAGTTCTCTTTCCCCATTCCTTCATTCGTTTCACTGCACTGGGACTGACCCAGCCCCCAGCTTCACCTTTGCTTTCTTGGCTTGCTTAGTAGCTTCCAAAGTGGGGAAGAGTTTGCAAAGGAGTACAAGTGTCAGGGCAGCCAGCCGGCTGAGGGGCACTCCAGCTGCACTGAGCTCCCACTCGCGCTCTTTTCATTCGAGCTGTTCATGGGCACGCAAGTCAAAGGCTCAGCTCTCTGTGCGCTTCTCTAGGGATGACAACGCTGCAGTGTTCCAGATGTCCTCGCACAACTCACTAGGTCTGTTCTATGTGGACTTAGAGCAAGCTGCCGTGACTGGAAAATTTATAAGGTCATGGGTGGTTGAGAAATAAAATCATAAGAATAGGAAAGAGCAATCCTCTTTATTCCATGACTTTGGGTCTCCAGTAAGCTGAGAGGCTAAGCATCAAGGCCCTAAGCACAGCCCCGTTGTATCTTAGCCGTGGGCAGCGCTGCTCCGCGGCTCTGTGGGGCTTCGAGGATAACGTCAAGGCACGCCGCTTGGCATCCGAGGCATTCCCTGCTCTGGCCACAGCCTCCTGTTCAGTTCTATCCTTTGGACAAGCCAGGCTACAGGACCAGTCAACCATGCCATTGTCTGCACCCGAATGTGTCCTAACTCACTAGTGTTTATGCCTTCATAGGTTTTAAATCTTTTTAATATCATTCCTTTTTCACATTTTATAAACCATACTTTTCCAAATGAAATCCTGTTTCTTCTCCTAGACTGTTCTTATGTTGTTTAAAATCATTGATTCTATCTTATTCCATTTTATATTTATCATAATGCCTAACACATTCTGGGCTGATAGTAAATGCTCAGTAAATTTATGATACGAATGAGAGGGATAAATATTGGGTGAATATACATTTACATTTCTCTTTTTCTGTGCTGAAAAGGGAAAGCAGTTGTGAGAGGGCTGTCCTGAGAAGGAAGACGTGCCATCTCCCATTATGCTGCACAGAATTTTTCAAGGCCTGTGAATGAGACGCAGGGAAAAACTGTGAAACCATTGGATGCAGAGCAGAGAGAATCTCCTCAGTAGGTCAGTTTCTGTGGAAAGGAAAAAAGGTTAGGCTAATATACAGGCTCCAAGGGAAGAAAAATAAAAGGTTCCTATAACTAGGAAATATCCTCAATTTCACTTAAAACTGAGGCCCTGTACACTAATGTTCTAAGCCTCATTGTCTGCCCAGGTGCCAAGAAATGAGAGCAACTAATAATTACTGAATACCTACTAGGGCTTATTAAATATATTTAAAAAGTCAATCTCAGACTTCAGTGTGAGCCTGCCTGGATTCAAATTCTGGTTTTCCCAGAATCTTGTGTTGTCTTATTTCCTCAGAAGTTGAATGGAAATAGTGATAATATTAAATTCAAAGGATAGTCAAGAGCATCATAAAATAAATCTGGATAAAGTACTGAGAACACAGGTTAGTATTTAGCAGATAACAGCCAAACAGTTAGTAAATAGAAAATGTTTTATGTGGAAGCTCACTGTGGTTTTATTGCACTAGGATGTTCATAGTAGTACTTATCAGAGTAGCTCAAGCTGAAAAGCACTCTAATGGCCCTAGTATCCGAACGGAAAAACAAACTGTGGTACACATTCCCACAACATCATGACATTTGGCAATGAAAAAAAAAACTACTCCTTCTTACAATGGTGTGGATGAACCTCAGAAACATTATAGTAAGTGAAAAAAGCCAGACATACAATACATTCTCTATGACTCCAGTTACGCAAAGTATAAAAGCTGGCAAAACTAATCTGGGCTGTTAGAAGTCAGGGTAATTGTTACCAACCTCTAGAGAAGAAGAAAACTTCTGGAGTGCTGGCAATGTTCTGCTGCTTTGCTTGGGTACCACTTCCTCAGCTGTGTTCATTGTGTGGAAATCCATTACCTAGTATATTTAGGATACATGAGCTTTTTGTGTATTACAGGTCAATAAAAAAGCTCCGAAAATGATGTGATAGTGAAATAAAAGTAGAACTTATTGTAATAATGAGTTAATAAATGATNCAGGGTAATTGTTACCAACCTCTAGAGAAGAAGAAAACTTCTGGAGTGCTGGCAATGTTCTGCTGCTTTGCTTGGGTACCGCTTCCTCAGCTGTGTTCATTGTGTGGAAATCCATTACCTAGTATATTTAGGATACATGAGCTTTTTGTGTATTACACGTCAATAAAAAAGCTCCAAAAATGATGTGATAGTGAAATAAAAGTAAAACATTGTAATAATGAGTTAATAAGTGATCAGAGGTTAATGTATCAACTAGAAAAGTAGTTTGAATGATAATCTGCAAAATCTTTGGAGTATACAGATGGAGACCTGCTGGTGGTTAGAAGCAATCAAAGAAAGATTTGCAAGGATTTTAACTGCTGAACTATAACAAAACTTTTCTCTCAATTTAGCTCAGTTGGTAAAGAATCCGCCTGCAATGCAGGAGACCCTGGTTCGATTCCTGGGTTGGGAAGATCTGCTGGAGAAGGGATAGGGTATCCACTCCAGTATTCTTGGGTTTCCCTTGTGGCTCAGCTGGTAAAGATTCCACCTGCAATGTGGGAGACTTGGATTCAATCCCTGGGCTGGGAAGAGCCCCTAAGGGAAAGGCTACCCACTCCCGTATTCTGGCCTGGAGAATTCCATGAACTGTACAGTCCATGGGGTCACAAAGAGTAGAACATGACTGTGCGACTTTCACTTTCATAGTTAACCCAGTAGGTGAGTTTTCCTTCACTCTTTTGTAACCATCTCAAGTTTGCATCACTTTTTTTCCTTTGAGTATTTTAATTTTACTTAACTTGAGTTCAAGTGATGTAATGGCACTGGAGAGGGGTCATCCCATCACAGTTTCCTTCTAGGTCCTTCTGTTTTTCTCCCTTCGGTGCAGTCATCCTTCCCTACTTCCCCACGCCCAACCCCACACCTCCAACCTCAGGCTCACATCTAAGTCTTCCTGCTCTCCGGAAACTGCCTTCCCTGACTTGTTCTTACCCTTAGGGGCTTAAAAGCNAGTCATCCTCCCCTACTCCCCCACGCCCACCCCCACACCTCCAACCTCAGACTCACATCTAAGTCTTCCTGCTCTCCTGAAACTGCCTTCCCTGACTTGTTCTTACCCTTAGGGGCTTAAAAGCAGAGATCCCTGGGTCTAATGCATAGCCATTCTATGTTCTTACAATTACTATTGCATTTCATAGGAAAAAGAGTGTAGCGAAGGAGCTAGTATTTATTATCACAAAGGGAACTAGATAAATTTTATGTGGCAGGGCTTGTTTATGTTTTGGGATTCCCTGCTGGCTCAGATGGTGAAGAGTCTGCCTGCAATGTGGGAGACCTGAGCTCGATCCCTGGGGCAGGAAGATCCCCTGGAGAAGAAAATGGCAAATCACTCCAGTATTCTTGCCTGGAAAATCCCATGGATGGAGGAGGCTGGAGGAGTAGGGCTACAGTTCATAGTATCTCAAAGAGTCAGACATGACTAAGCGACTTCACTTGTTTATATTACAAACTGTAAGTTAATCAGTGATCTTTTTCTTTTCTAAAAATACCACTGATATCAATGCAAATAACCCAGACACCCAGAAAATACTGAATGAGTTGGTGAGTTATTCTGATCATCACTGAAGCCTTTTTAAGAGAACAATGCGAAGAAATAGAGGAAAACAATAGAATGGGAAAAACTAGAGGTCTCTTCAATAAAACTGGAGATACTGAGGGAACACTTTGTGCAAAGATGGGCACAATAAAGACAGAAATTGCAAGGACATAACAGAAGCAGAAAAGATTAAGAAGTGATGGCAAGAATGCACAAGAGAGCTATACAAAAAAGTCTTCATGACCCATATAGACATAATAGTGTGGTCACTCACCTAGAGCCAGACATCCCATGTGAAGTGAAGTGGGCCTTAGGAAGCATTATTACAAACATAGCCAATGGAGGTGATGGAATTCCATCTGAGCTATTTCAAATCCCAAAAGATGATGCCGTTAATATTGCTGCGCNATAAAGACAGAAATTGCAAGGACATAACAGAAGCAGAAAAGATTAAGAAGTGATGGCAAGAATGCACAAGAGAGCTATACGAAAAAGTCTTCATGACCCATATGGCCATGATAGTGTGGTCACTCACCTAGAGCCAGACATCCCATGTGAAGTGAAGTGGGCCTTAGGAAGCATTACTACAAACATAGCCAATGGAGGTGATGGAATTCCATCTGAGCTATTTCACATCCCAAAAGATGATGCCATTAATATTGCTGCACTCAATATGCCAGCAAATATGGGAAACTCAGCAGTGGCCACAGGACTGGGAAAGGTCAGTTTTCATTTCAATCCCAAAGAAAGGCAGTGCCAAAGAATGTTCAAACTACTATACAGTTGAATTCATTTCATGTGCTAGCAAGGTAATGCTCTAAATCTTTTAAGCTAGGCTTCAACAGCATTTGAACCAAGAACTGCTAGATGTACAAGCTGTATTTAGAAAAGGCAGAGGAAGCAGAGGTCAAATTGCCAACATCTGTTGGGTCATAGATGAAAAAGGGAAATCTAGAAAAACATCTACTTCTGCTTCACTAACTATGCTAAAGCCTTTGACTGTGTGGATCATAACAAACTTTGGGAAACTCTTAAAGAGATGGGAATACCAGACCACCTTATTTGTTTCCTGAGAAACCTGTGTGTGGGTCAAGAAGCAACAGGTAGAACCGGACATGGAACAATGGACTTGTTCAAAATTAGGGAAGGAATAGGTCAAGGCTGCATATGATCACCCTGCTTATTTAACTTCTATGGAGGTTACATCATGCAAAGTGCCAAGCTGAATGAGTCTCAAGCTGGAATCAAGATTGCTGGGAGAAATATCAACAATCTCAGATATGCAGATGGTACCACTCTAATGGCAGAAAGTAAAGGGAAACTAAAGAACCTCTTGACGAGGGGGAAAGAGGAGATTGAAAATGCTGGCTTAAAACTCAATATTCAAAAAACTAAGATCATGGCCGGAGAAGACAATGGCATCCCACTCCAGTACTCTTGCCTGGAAAATCACATGGACAGAGGAGCATGGAAGGCTATAGTCCATGGAGCTGCTGAGGGTTGGACACTTCTGAGTGACTTCACTTTCACTTTTCACTTTCATACACTGGAGTAGGAAATGACAACCCACTCCAGTGTTTTTGCCTGGAGAATTCCAGGGACAGGGGAGCCTGGTGGCTGCCATCTATGGGGTCACACAGAGTCGGACAGGACTGAAGTGACTTAGCGGCATCAGCAGCAAGATCATGGCATCTTGTCCTCTCACTTCACGACAAATAGATGAGGAAAAAGTCTTAAGGAATGACAGATTTTGTTTTCTTGGGCTACAAAATCACTGCAGACGGAGGCTGAAGTCATGAAATTAAAAGATGCTTGTTCTTTGGAAGAAAAGCTATGAGAAACCTCGGCAGCATGTTAAAAAGCAGAGACATCACTTTTCCAACAAAGGTCCTTAGAGTCAAAGCTTTGATTTTTCCAGTGGTGACATATGGATGTGAGAGCTGGACAGTAAAGAAGATTGAATGCCAAAGAATTGATGCTTTTAAATTGTGGTGCTGGAGAAGATTCTTGAGAGTTCCTTGGACAGCAAGGAGACCAAACCAGTCAACCCTAAAGGAAATCAACCCTGAATATTCATTGGAAGAACTGATATTGAAGCTGAAGCTTCAGTACTTTGGCCACCTGTTGCAAAGAGCTGACTTACTGTAAAAGACCCTGGATGCTGGGAAAAATTGAGGGCAGGAGGAGAAATAGGCAACAGAGGATGAGATTGATTGGACAGCATCATCGACTTACTGGATATGAGTTTGAGCAAAGCTTGTGGAGATAGAGAAGGACAGGGAAGACTGGCATGTTGCAGTCCATGGGTTCTCAAAGAGTCAGCCACAACTTAGCGAATGTACAACAACATGAAGGAGCAAGTTCAGGTAGCCTCAAGGGCTATGTGATTAGATACAGGAGTGTCAAGGAAAGCTTGCAGGTTTTCATGAAGTTTAACTCCCAGGAGGAAATGGTAATTCCAAAGATGCTTAAATCAAAGAAGGCACTTGGGTGATCAATGGATATGGAGATGGAAAATTCCTGAAGTGTGAGCTACTTGTTTCTTTAGAGGGACAAAATAGGAGAGTAATTAAAATCTGTTTGGTAATTATTTCTTGATTGAATAAATAAACAAGTAACTGACTTATGGAAGAAATGGATAATCTAAAACAAAGGCTTTCACTCTATTGATGATTATATTCTAATCTATTATTTGTGGATTTTAGATTAAGTCTTCCAAAATTAAAACTAAGAATCTTTTATTTTCTGGATTCTACATTTTTAATCAAGAATATTTACAATACTTTACAAGACTGTGAAGATCTCTATGAAGTGTAATAGTATGTTCTAGTTGATAGACATGAATATATCTAGGTAGACATTCATATAAACAACTTTTAAAACAGTTTTATAGTTTTGGTAAATTTTAATTGTGATGAGCACAAACTTAAAGTGTAATGAGAAAAAATAGTTAATCATGTTTTAAGCATGGGGTTAATATCTAATTGTAGACATATTTCAGTTTTTTCAGAAAAAAACAGTTTTCTACAAGATTTAAAAGGTCAATATGAATAAAGCATTGACAGTCCATTATCACCTTATCTTTCCCAAGTAGAGAAACAATTTTTTATTATGTTATGTCATTATTATATTTACACGTTCTAGCAATCCTGAATTTTCAAATCTCTTTTCTTGGAGGTACTATAATTTCTATTTTATAAGTGAGAAAACTAAAATTCAGTAAGCAATTTGTCCAGGTCATAATATACACCTGGAAGAAGTAGGACTCAACCTAGGAATATCTGATGAATGTTCTGTGAATCCTGTCTCTAGAGACAACCAGATGAACAAATACACATACACACATACACAAATGGCTATTTTTTCCCCCCTCCTTGCTAATCCAAAATTTTGTCATGGCATTCAAAACATACAGGTGCCATAATAATTATTTAGGCATTGAAAAATGCAACAAAAGCATATTCTGAATTGGACAGAACATGGTTTACTCTTGAGAGTCCCTTGGACTGCAAGGAGATCCAACCAGTCCATTCTAAAGGAGATCAGTCCTGGATGTTCATTGGAANTTGAGTTGGTGATGCTGTCTAACCATCACATCCTCTGCCATCCTTTTGTTTGCCTTCAGTCTTATGATTGCACTATTTTCTGTTTGCCAGGCTTTCTCTTTTTCTTGTATCTTCCCCTTTTGTGGACTGCTAAAGCCTATCATTCAGAAAAAGCTTGGGGTACTGGAGTAACAAAGTCCCAGATTTGTTGCCTCAAATCAAGGTTATTTCTCACTCATTCTATAAGATGATGGTGGGATGGCTAATTAACTCAGTGAAACTCAGAGCTATGCAGGCTCCATCTGGACATGTGTTCCTGTAGGAGAGGCAGAAAAAAGAGAATATGCCCAGCACTACATTTCTTTGAGCTGCAAGTAACACTGGCCACTTCCATCCCCATCTCACTGACCAAAAGGAGTTACGTGGTCACTTTTGAATTTAAATGGGCAGTGAAATGCAATTGTGTACACAATTATGTATTGTGTCTACATAAAATACAATGTTTGCTCCTTGTCCTATTAACTTTATAACTTTTGTCTTCCTCTGCTGCTTTGGAAGCTATAAAATGTATTCTTATTATTTTAATGCTGCTAAGTCGCNACACAATTATGTATTGTGTCTACATAAAATACAATGTTTGCTCCTTGTCCTATTAACTTTATAACTTTTGTCTTCCTCTGCTGCTTTGGAAGCTATAAAATGTATTCTTATTATTTTAATGCTGCTAAGTCGCTTCAGTCGTGTCCGACTCTGTGCGACCCCAGAGACAGCAGCCCACCAGGCTTCCCCATCCCTGGGATTCTCCAGGCAAGAACACTGGAGTGGGTTGCCATTTCCTTTTCCAATGCATGAAAGTGAAAAGTGAAAGTGAAGTCGCTCAGTCGTGTCCGACTCTTAGCGACCCCATGGACTGCAGCCCACCAGGATCCTCTGTCCATGGCATTTTTCAGGCAAGAGTACTGGAGTGGGGTGCCATCACCCATAGTTTTCCTTAAATGTGTTTTAAACATACCTGTTTAATGATACTTATTTTCCTGGTAAGTTCTAAAATGCATGTAGTGTTTTCATCTTCTACCCAAATTTAACAAAAATCTTAATGGTTTTTAGAACTGTATCTTTTTTTTTTTGCTTTGTTTTTTAAGAACAATTTGCTGATTCTTTTTTGATCATTATTTTATGTTAATGGTCATATTTTTAGTTCAAGGTTTCTAACTCTTTTTCATATCTACCAGTTCCTATCACAGTTCTGCCTGTTTTTGTTTCATAGTTTTATCTTTCTTTAAATCAGGAGTCTGCAACTATGATTCAGTCTCTACCTAGCTTACTGCTATTTCTATCAGAGAAGGCGATGGCACCCCACTCCAGTACTCTTGCCTGGAAAATGCCATGGATGGAGGAGCCTGGTAGGCTGCAGTCCATATGGTCGCAAAGAGTCAGACATGATTGAGCCACTTCACTTTCAATTTTCACTTTCATGCATTGGAGAAGGAAATGGCAACTACTCCATGTTCTTGCCTGGAGAATCCCAGGGACTGGGAGCTTGGTGGGCTGCCATCTGTGGGGTCACACAGAGTTGGACACGACTGAAGTGACTTAGCAGCAGCAGCTATTTCTATAAATACAGTTTTATTGAAACACAGTCTCACTCATTCATTTATGTGTTATTCATGACTTCTTTCTTGCTGTAAAAACAGACTTGAGTAGGTATGGAAAAGACAGAAGAGCAAGCAAAGCCTAAAAAATTTACTTAGTGGCACTTTACCAAAAAATGTTTGCAGACCTCTGATTTCAGTGAATAAATAGGACCTCATTTTTTTTTTTCCTGTTTGAGTCATCTTAAACATACCTTTAAAAAGTCTTTGTCAGACTATTTTACAACATTAATTTCATCTGGAAGACTTTCTTAGAATTGTATTTCTTCACATATCTTGTTTTTTCTTCTTTGGATACTTTTAAACTAGGGGTTATAAGCTCATTTTGAGTGGAAATGTTTTAGTTTGATATGTGTTGTTTGTCCCTTTTCTTTCTCTTTCTCTCTCTCTCTCTCTCACTGTCTCCCCTCTCTTTCAGTTTTTTCTTTGTCCCCAACATTAGATCCCAACTCTGCTGCACAGACGTCAGTCTTACAGTCTAGGCTGATGATTATTTCCTTCCTGATGACTGTGGGATGCTTGTGTATCCAGAAACCAAAAGAGAAGAATAGTTTGTGTAATCTCAACACTCTTGCCTTTAGGCTCCCCTGACAGGTGATATTAATACTTAGGTGCAGATGAAGATTAGGTAGCATATTCTGAGTCTCTATTTATCAGAGAAGAAGGCAGACCCACTATAGCCACTGGCTTCTTCTAACGTCTGGTATCATTCAGGAGCAAACTCCTACTGAACACTGCCTGCTTCTAACCTGAGAAATGAGCAGGCATGTAATTTTTTCCTGCTCATCAATTTGTATTTCTGCTGCCTATGAACTCCAGAATTGTTTATCACATCATATTTTTAAACCTGGTATTATTTTTTGTGTTTCTTTAAAAATTTAAAATCATATTATTGGCATGTATTTGGAGCAGAGGAGTGTAACAATATAAAGTTATGTCACTGTCCTGACTAAAAGTCTTCATTATATATTTAATGGAATGATACAGCAGCATTTGTTTTTTTGTAATTGAAGTCACAGGCACTGAATTAAGATGAAGCTACCTGAGTGACTGTGATGGAGTCATTTTAAGACATAATTCAAGTTAATTTTCTCATGAGTTATATCTCATTTTGAAAACTCTAAGTTTTAAATGGAATTATTAAAAATAAATCAAATCTTTAATTTGGCAGAAAAATCATTTTATAGAACACAATAAAATTGATTTCAACAGAAAATCTTAATTTTGCCTTTTAGACTGACAAAAGAAAAATGCAATATGTTACTTAGTAGAGCTGTAAGATTTCCTAGGGGCAGAGATACAGAGACAATTACATGAACAATTATATGTCAGCCCNTTTATAGAACACAATAAAATTGATTTCAACAGAAAATCTTAATTTTGCCTTTTAGACTGACAAAAGAAAAATGCAATATGTTACTTAGTAGAGCTGTAAGATTTCCTAGGGGCAGAGATACAGAGACAATTACATGAACAATTATATGTCAGCCCATAAACTATGCTGCAATTAATATCCATTAGCAGCTTTTCATTTCAACCAAAATCTTTAAATTTAGAGCCTAGTGGCTAATGTTCAGCTGTTAGTTTATTACTTAATGGTTGAGGGAACAAAAGAAGTGATAATCCATTTTTTTTAAAGATTAGATTTGATTACCTTACATAATCTTTTTTTGTTATCTTCTTGATTTCCAGATGAACTTTGAGAGTCATATGCTGAAAGGGGATGAGACTGGCTCCCCAGGTCCCTGAGACTAGAAGTATCCACATGAGGAAGTTAGATGAATAAGAAATAAACCTGTGTTATACCATTAAGCATTGGTGGTTAATCTGTTACATCATCAGTCCTACCTAAACTAATGCCACCCTGGAGGGTACCTGTCATCTCACACCCATTCTCCAAGGAATTATCCTTTTTAAAATGTGTTTTTAACTTAAAGGCATGGTTTTCTACAGCTCTAATTCAGGTATGTCAGAGGAAAGCAGAAAAATTTGCCTTATGTTCATGAAAGGTATTCCCATATAACCCACTCATGAGTTTTTATAACTGAAAATAAGACATATTTATGTAATGGAATTCTATTTTTTTCCATTAAACAAAATAAAGGCACAAATTATTAAATGGTATCTCAGTGATCTGTTTCTACTGAATGACTGCTTATTTAACTATTTAAACCTAAACCGTTTCAAAAACTGAAATGGGATTTAAATAAAATGTATCAAAATTTGAAAGTTATCATTGGGCTGAATATGCTAAATAGTGAACTAAATCATAGATAACCAAAGACAAGTTTTTCCTAATGAAATGCTAGAAAAACTAATTTAGAGGCAATACAATAACGGAGTTTCAATACTTATGTAAACAATTTGCACTACACTTTTTAAAAGTTGCTTAGCTGTGTCTTCTAACAGGTATTTGTGGAGTTGTTGAGATATATAAACTACCATACTGGACCCCGGAAGCAGTGAGAAACAAATATGAGTCACTGTTTTACACTTTCTGTTCTCCAAGTTCTTAACTTTTAGAAGCTAGATGTACTCAAATATGTCACGTGAAATAGAGTATGAAAAACACCAAGAGTTGTACAGTAATAACTGATGTGGGGACTTTGCTCAGAGAATGGATATGGAGGCTTGAGTGGCAACTGGAGGAGGTTTTGCAGTGAAGGAAAGAATTGGGATGGAGTCTTCCCTGGTGGCTCAGATGGTAAAGCGTCTGTCTGCAATGCAGGAGACCTGGGTTCGATTCCTGGGATGGGAAGATCCCTTGGAGAAGGAAATGGCACTCCACTCCAGCACTCTTGCCTGGAAAATTCCATAGATGGAAGAGCCTGATAGGCTACAGTCCAAGGGGCCGCAAAGAGTCGGACACGACTGAGTGACTTCACTTGATAAAAGAAAATATTTGGTGTCTTTGAGACAAGTTGAATATCCACAGTCAAAGCCAACAAAACAAGGAAGGATGATTTATGGCAAGAAAGTTTCCAGACTCTCCCAGGATGGTGCTAGTGAGGTTGAAGCATTTTTATTCAATTTTAGATCACCTGATTCTGGGGTTGCATGACAGATTCATTATCCATAAGAAAATAGAGATGTGGGGTTCCTAGTACACACTGAGCCTGAAATAGAAGTCTTTTGCAACTCTTTTCATTATAATGAAGATAATAACAAATCTAGACTTGGTATTTGAAAACTGAGATAGTCAATATCGCTGAACTTCAGTTTCTTATGTAAACTTGGGATAAATATTTCTATCCTTTCTTCATGAATGACATTTGTGAAAATCAAATGAGAAACATGATAAATTGTTTTGTAAACTATGAAGTGCTATGAAGATGTGAAAGTGTAGACAATATATTGTGTATTGAAGATAGTCTTGAATTTTGTTGGTGCTTTTCCCATTAAAAGGAGAAATTTTTGCCCTGTCCTTGGACTCTGGGTGGGTTTGGTAACTTTTTGAGCAATAGAACATGGTGCAAATGATGGTGTGACTATTTCCAGGACCGGATTTTAAGAGAGAGGCAGTTTCATGTTCTGTATTATAGGAATGTTTGCTTTTGAAACTGAGCTAACAGGCATGAAGAAGCTCAAGCAGCCACATGGAGAGGGTCACTGGAGGGGGACTGAGGCCCCCAACCAACTACCCCAACTAAGTCTCCAGCCAACAGCTGTCGTTTAACAGTTCTGACCTTGAGTACATTGTTTTGCACTAAACAAGCAACTCCAGCTGACATTGCGTGGAACAAAGGTGAACCGTTCTATCTCACAGGGACATGGAAATTGAAGCTTTGTAAGTAAAAATAAATGACCATTGCAGTTTTAAATCACTAAATTATGGGGCGGGTGGTTTGTTAATCAGCAATAAGTGATCAGAACAGGTTATCTGTCAAAAGTAATTACTGTACTATTTCAGAAAATGATATAATTCATCATACATATTTTATTTGCTTCAACTATGTGAATACATGCTAAGTTGCTTCAGTCATGTTTGACTCTTTGCAACCCCATGCACTGAAGCCTGCCGGGCTTCTCTGCCGATGGAATTCACCAGGCAAGAATACTGGAGTGGGTTGTCATTTCTTTTCCAGGGGATCCTTCCGACCCAGGGATTGAGCCCTCTCTCTTACATCTCCTGCATTGGCAGGTGAGTTCTTCACCACTAGCACCACCTGGGAAATCCTATCAGAGCAAGTTGTTTGTCAAATATAAGTACTGTACTGTTTCAGAGGATGATATATTCATGATGATATAATTCATATAATTCACATTTTTTTTGCTTCAACTATAGTTTCCACAATATATTTTGAGACATATTTGCAAGAAATATGTTCTAGAGAAAAGAGTCTTTGTCTAAATCAGGCTTCATCGAAAGCAGTTTCACCATTTGACTCAGAATCAGTCAATCCGATGATACTTGAAATGTTTATGGTAGATCAGGATGTATGTAAAGATCTCACAGAAAAAGCAGAAGAGAGAGGCTGGAGAAGTCACAGAGCTTCCTCAGTGTACTCTTTTTCCCATGGGGAATGAAAAAACAACTCTTGGTTTACTACTGAGACTGTAGAAACTGAACACCTGATTAAGGAATAAAAGATGACCACATTGAGAGGTCGGGCATGTTCGGGCATGTCGCGATGAAAAGCCCCAGAAAACGGTCGTGGAAGGCCACTGTCCAAACAGGAACCGGAAGCAGATCAAACTTCCGGGAACCAACCCCATGGTCTGGCCCAATCAAGTGCCGATACGGAGCCCTTGGCCGCCAATCAGCCCGCGCTTCCTACCTCATATGGGAGGACCTGGCTTGAATGCCAGCCCTGACTATAAAAACCTCGTCCCCGCTCCCATACCTCGCAGACTCTCTTCCCTTACTCGCTAGCCCCCTGGAGTTGTGCCCGAGAGCGACTGCCCAATAAAGGTTTCCATGGATGGTCCTTAGAGGTGGCTTTTTCTTCCCACAGCGTTTCTTACACACATGACCTGAGCTGTGTCACCTATTTTCACTGAATCTCTTCTGATCCATGTAGACTAAAGAATGTCTTCCAGAAANCTTGGACGCCAATCAGCCCGCGCTTCCTACCTCATATGGGAGGACCTGGCTTGAATGCCAGCCCTGACTATAAAAACCTCGTCCTGGCCCCCATACCTCGCAGACTCTCTTCCCTTACTCGCTAGCCCCCTGGAGTTGTGCCCGAGAGCGACTGCCCAATAAAGGTTTTCATCGATGGTCCTTAGAGGTGGCTTTTTCTTCCCGCGCCGTTTCTTACACACATGACCTGAGCTGTGTCACCTATTTTCACTGAATCTCTTCAGATCCATGTAGACTAAAGAATGTCTTCCAGAAATTTAAAAAATGGCTTTCTACTAGAGCCAAATCTCTCAGGTTTCATCTGTCTGAAAAGATCTTTATTTCACCTTAACTTGGAAGGCTAGTTTTGTAAGGTGTAGAATTCCAAATTGACATTTTTTTTTCCTTCAGCATTTTAAAGATTTTTTCCAGCATTTTAAAGATTTTCTGTACTAGGAAGGGCTCTTGCCTTTCTGAAATTTATTTCATTTATATATATTTAATTAAAAAAATTCAAATTAGTGTTTTCCTTTTCTTTGGGCAAATACCAGAGTACAACTGCTGATTCATATGGCAGTTCTATTTTTATTTTTGAGGAACCACAATACTATTTTTCATAGTGGCTGCTCCAATTTACAATCTCATCAGCATTGCATAAGGATTCCCTTTTGTCTACATCCCAGCTAATAGTTGTTATTTCTTGTCTTTTTGATGAAAACCAAATCTGACAGATGTGAGATAGTATCTCATTGTGGTTTTGAATTGCATTTTCCTGATGATCAGTGATATTGAACATCTTTTTATGTGTCTGCTGGTCATTTGTATGCCTTCTTTGAAAAAAAAAATTAGTCTACTTTTAAGATCAGTTGTTTGCTTCTGATGTTGAGATGTATGTTATTTGTATATTTTGATATTCAGTTCAGTTCAGTTTAGTTCAGTCACTCAGTCGTGTCCAACTCTTTGTGACCCTATGAATCACAGCACACCAGGCCTCCCTGTCCATCACCAACTCCCAGAGTTCACTCAGACTCATGTCCATCTAGTCAGTGATGCCATCCAGACATCTCATCCTCTGTCGTCCCATTCTCCTCCTGCCCCCAATCCCTCCCATCATCAGAGTATTTTCCAATGAGTCAACTCTTTGCATGAGGTGGCCAAAGTACTATTACCCCCTTATCAAATATATTGCTTGCAAATATCTTCTCCCGTTCAGTAGATTACCTTTTTATTTTGTTGATAGTTTCCTTTGTTGTGAAAAAGCTTTTTAATTTGATATAGTGCCATTAATCTCTCTCTCTCTCTCTCTTTATTTTTTTTTTGGTTTTTGTTTCCCTAGCCTAAGGAGACATGTTTAAAAAATATTGCTAAGACAAGATGCCAAAGAACACAGTACCTATGTTTTCTTCTAAGAGTTTTATAGTTTTAGGTCTTACATTTAGACTTTATTATGAGTTTATTTTTACATATGATGTGAGAAAGCAGTGCAGTTTGATTGTTTTTATGTGAGCTGTCCAAGCTTCCTAGCACCACTTATTGAAGAAACTGTATATTCTCTGTTGTACATTCCTACTTCCTATGTAGTAGATTAATTGATCACAATGACATGGATTTATTTCTGGCCTTTCTTTCCTATTGAGAGGGTAACAGGCAGGAAGGCCAGTGGTCTCCAAACGGAGGAAATAGCCTGCAAGTGTCAGACATTTTATCTCTCTTAAGCGGCAGGAGGAAACAAACTAGCGA
>SJYW01002589.1:0-14591 GCA_006410735.1 Raphicerus campestris
CTAATGAGGTGGATGAAACTGGAGCCGATTATACAGAGTGAAGTAAGCCAGAAAGAAAAACACCAATACAATATACTAAGGCATATACATGGAATTTAGAAAGATGGTAATGATAACCCTGTATGTGAGAGCAAAAGAGACACAGATGTATTGAACAGACTTTTGGACTCTGTGGGAGAGGGCGAGGGTGGGATGACTGGGCAGAATGGCATTGAAACATGTTTAATATCATGTAAGAAACGAATTGCCAGTCTAGGTTTGATGTATGATACAGGATGCTTGGGGCTGGTGCAGTGGGATGATCCAGAGAGATGGTATGGGTAGGGATGTGGGAGGGGGGTTCAGGATTGGGAACTCATGTACACCTGTGGCAGATTCATGTTGATGTATGGCAAAACCAATACAGTATTGTAAAGTAAAATAAAGTAAAATAAAAAAAAATTAATAAGGGCTTCCCTGATGGTTCAGTTGGTAAAGAGTCCTCCTGCAATGCAGGAGACCCTGGTTCGATTACTGGGTCAGGAAGATCTGCTGGAGAAGGGATAGGCTATCCACTCCAGTATTCTTGGGCTTCCCATGTGACTTAGTGGGTAAAGAATCCGCCTGTAATGTGGGAGACAGGTTCGATCCCTGGGTTGGGAAGATCCCCTGGAGAAGGGAAATGTTACCCACTCCAGTATTCTGGCCTGGAGAATTCCATGGACTGTATAGTCCATGGGGTTGCAAAGAGTCAGACACGACTGAACAACTTTCTTCTAAACTTACTTACTAACCTCACTTACTAACCTCTTACCATTACTAACCTCTAAAAATCATCAATATGACAGGGCTTACACGAGAACTCTTGGTACTTTCTGCTCGGTTTTGCTGTGAACTTAAAACTGCTGTAAAAATAATATTAATTTAAGAAAGTTAAGTTCTGTAACTGTGAATGGGATTTGTGGATTTGTTTGAGGAATCGGCTGGAATTTCTCTTTTTAAATGGACACATTTATATCCTATATCAGAAAGTACTGAAGTTGATAAGACTTCCAGTTCTGAAGCATTTAAATTTAGTGAACAGTTCAAGAGCATCAAAGACAATTTATTTAACCAAAATTGTCTTGGCAATATATTTGTTGAAGACAAGTACTGGGTAGAGATAAAAATAATAGAGTACATTTGAAGATATTTTGGTTGACATTTATGCATTTTAATTTCAAAAAATTGAATTTAGAACAGTCTACATTTAGCAGATGTGCTTTGACCTGACCTGGTACTTCAGCACCTATAAAAAGTTTATTTTCACAATTAAAGCTATTACTATCAACAGAAGAGTCAATTGACCTATCAACTCAAGTTTATTTTCATAATATACAAATCGTGTTGAAAGCTAAATATTGAAAAGAATATCAAATTGAGATGAATAAAATCTTCAGAAAAATAGAAAATATCAAAGAAGTTGTCACATACCAATGACAATTATTCTCATTATTTAGAAATTTTTAATGTCAGTATAAAAGTTTTATTCTGCTTTCATGTAAGTGGATTTTTTAAAGAAAAATATCATTTAAAAAGTTTAAATAGAACCAGATTCAGGCTACCAATTTAATAAAAGTCAACATTGGTCAGTACATATTTCAAAAAATTATAGACTTTTAGCTATTTTTAATATCTCCCTTTGCTCTAAAAAAGTGTCCTGTTTAGACATTAAACTGCAATGCTTACCTTTGGTATAACTTAACTGAACTCGCAGATATACTCAACATTATGATAGTCTAAGATAGAACTTCTGGTATACGTGCAAGGATAAGAAATTGTCTCGTAACAAGCCCTGAGGACACTGAAAGCAGGATGGATAACCTGAGCAATCATAATTAGGAGTTAGGGAGGACAATGGGCACCCCACTCCAGTACTCTTGCCTGGAAAATCCCACAGATGGAGGAGCCTGGTAGGCTGCAGTCCATGGGGTTCCTAAGTGGGGCACGACTGAGGGACTTCACGTTCCCTTTTCACTTTCATGCATTGGAGAAGGAAATGGCAACCCACTCCAGTGTTCTTGCCTGGAGAATCCCAGGGACGGGGGAGCCTGGTGGGCTGCCATCTATGGGGTCGCACAGAGTCGGACATGACTGAAGCGACTTAGCAGCAGCAGCAAGATCTCTCTTTAGATGAACTTTGGGGCTTCCCAGGTGGTGCTAGCGGTAAAGAACCTGCCTGCGAATGCAGGAGACGTAAGAGACACGGGTTCAATCCCTGCGTTGGGAAGATCCACTGGAGGTTGGCACAGCAACCCACTCCAGTATTCTTGCCTGGAGAATCCCAGGGACGGGGGAGCCTGGTGGGCTGCCGTCTATGGGGTCGCACAGAGTCGGACACAACTGAAAGTGACTTAGCAGCAGCAGCAGCAGCCGCAGGGAGCACATCAAAGAGAGGACAGGACTGGAGACTGTGCTCTTTGAAAGCTCGAAATGCCCCTACACCTACACCAGAGAGAGGAATGCCATGGTAATACTCTAACTCTGCCTGCTGTGGAAGAGTGCACTGGTGGAAAACTGATGACTGTAGATCCAAAGAGACTGGGAAACAAGTTTATTGGAATGGGTGAAGATGCTGGCGGTCCCATCATTTGCTTCTGGGTTTCTCTCTCAGTAGCAGCAGTGGGTTTGTACAACACCCTCCGTGCAACAACGCCACTGAAGAAAAGTCTGATACTGCACCAGTTCCCAGGATGCCCCACGATTATCAGCTGCACCAGTTCCCAGGATGCCCCACGATTATCANGCAGCAGCAGCAGCAGCCGCAGGGAGCACATCAAAGAGAGGACAGGACTAGAGACTGTGCTCTTTGAAATCTCGAAATGCCCCTGCACCTACACCAGAGAGAGGAATGCCATGGTAATACTCTAACTCAGCCTGCTGTGGAAGAGCGCACTGGTGGAAAACTGATGACTGTAGATCCAAAGAGACTGGGAAACAAGTTTATTGGAATGGGTGAAGATGCTGGCGGTCCCATCATTTGCTTCTAGGTTTCTCTCTCAGTAGCAGCAGTGGGTATGTACAACACCCTCCGTGCAACAACGCCACTGAAGAAAAGTCTGATACTGCACCAGTTCCCAGGATGCCCCACGATTATCAGCTGCACCAGTTCCCAGGATGCCCCACGATTATCAGCTGGTACGTGCAATGATATGGACCACAAGCATCAACCTGTGGTGTTCTTGAGGAGTTAGTCTAAGATTCTTCTGTCCCTACTTCCAGCCCAAGCANGGGTTTCTCTCTCAGTAGCAGCAGTGGGTTTGTACAACACCCTCCGTGCAACAATGCCACTGAAGAAAAATATGATACTGCACCAGCTCCCAGGACGCCCCACAATAATCAGCTGGTACATGCAAAGATATGGACCACAAGCATCAACCTGTGGTGTTCTTGAGGAGTTAGTCTAAGATTCTTCTGTCCCTACTTCCAGCCCAAGCAAGGACAGGAGAGCTCCCACACTCACACTGAACGTGTTAACTTAGAACGAACAGAGACAGGGCCACTGAGACACAGGAAAGAAATCTGTCATGCTAGAATTCGAGCTGATAGACTGGGAAGATGGATTAGATTTCTGAGGCTGCTATAAAAAAGCACCATAAACTAAGTGGCTTAAAACAAGAGAAAAGTATCCTCTCATGCTTCTGGAGGCCACAAGTCCAAAGTCAAGGTGTTGATAGGGCCATGCTCTCCCTGAAGCCTCTGGAGGGTACAGGGTGAGGGGCAGGAGTTCCTTCCTTGCCTCTTCCGGCTTCTGGAAGCCCACAGCATTCCTTAACTTGTGACAATCTGCCTCTGACTTTACATGGTTTTTTCCCTCTGTGTCTCTTTTCTTCTTGTAAGGACATCAGTCATACTGGATTAAGGGCCCACCCTGTACCAGTATAATCTCTTTTTAACTTACATCTTAGTTATATCTACAAAGATCCTATTTCCAAATGAGTTCATGTTTACAGGTATCAAGGTTTAGAGCTACAGCAAATTAGAACTTCTTATCTAACTTCAGTGAGAACTGATTATTTTCTCAACATCACTCATTATCAGAGAAATGCAAATCAAAACCACAATGAGGTATCATTTCATGCCAGTCAGAATGGCTGCAATCCAAAAGTCTACAAGCAATAAATGCTGGAGAGGGTGTGGAGAAAAGGGAACCCTCTTACACTGTTGGTGGGAATGCAAACTAGTACAGCTACTATGGAGAACAGTGTGGAGATTCCTTTAAAAAATGGAAATAGAACTGCGTTATGACCCAGCAATCCCACTGCTGGGCATACACACCGAGGAAACCAGAATTGAAAGAGACACGTGTACCCCAATGTTCATCGCAGCACTGTTTATAATAGCCAGGACATGGAAGCAACCTAGATGTCCATCAGCAGATGAATGGATAAGAAAGCTGTGGTACATATACACAATGGAGTATTACTCAGCCATGAAAAAGAATACATTTGAATCAGTTCTAATGAGGTGGATGAAACTGGAGCCGATTATACAGAGTGAAGTAAGCCAGAAAGAAAAACACCAATACAATATACTAAGGCATATACATGGAATTTAGAAAGATGGTAATGATAACCCTGTATGTGAGAGCAAAAGAGACACAGATGTATTGAACAGACTTTTGGACTCTGTGGGAGAGGGCGAGGGTGGGATGACTGGGCAGAATGGCATTGAAACATGTTTAATATCATGTAAGAAACGAATTGCCAGTCTAGGTTTGATGTATGATACAGGATGCTTGGGGCTGGTGCAGTGGGATGATCCAGAGAGATGGTATGGGTAGGGATGTGGGAGGGGGGTTCAGGATTGGGAACTCATGTACACCTGTGGCAGATTCATGTTGATGTATGGCAAAACCAATACAGTATTGTAAAGTAAAATAAAGTAAAATAAAAAAAAATTAATAAGGGCTTCCCTGATGGTTCAGTTGGTAAAGAGTCCTCCTGCAATGCAGGAGACCCTGGTTCGATTACTGGGTCAGGAAGATCTGCTGGAGAAGGGATAGGCTATCCACTCCAGTATTCTTGGGCTTCCCATGTGACTTAGTGGGTAAAGAATCCGCCTGTAATGTGGGAGACAGGTTCGATCCCTGGGTTGGGAAGATCCCCTGGAGAAGGGAAATGTTACCCACTCCAGTATTCTGGCCTGGAGAATTCCATGGACTGTATAGTCCATGGGGTTGCAAAGAGTCAGACACGACTGAACAACTTTCTTCTAAACTTACTTACTAACCTCACTTACTAACCTCTTACCATTACTAACCTCTAAAAATCATCAATATGACAGGGCTTACACGAGAACTCTTGGTACTTTCTGCTCGGTTTTGCTGTGAACTTAAAACTGCTGTAAAAATAATATTAATTTAAGAAAGTTAAGTTCTGTAACTGTGAATGGGATTTGTGGATTTGTTTGAGGAATCGGCTGGAATTTCTCTTTTTAAATGGACACATTTATATCCTATATCAGAAAGTACTGAAGTTGATAAGACTTCCAGTTCTGAAGCATTTAAATTTAGTGAACAGTTCAAGAGCATCAAAGACAATTTATTTAACCAAAATTGTCTTGGCAATATATTTGTTGAAGACAAGTACTGGGTAGAGATAAAAATAATAGAGTACATTTGAAGATATTTTGGTTGACATTTATGCATTTTAATTTCAAAAAATTGAATTTAGAACAGTCTACATTTAGCAGATGTGCTTTGACCTGACCTGGTACTTCAGCACCTATAAAAAGTTTATTTTCACAATTAAAGCTATTACTATCAACAGAAGAGTCAATTGACCTATCAACTCAAGTTTATTTTCATAATATACAAATCGTGTTGAAAGCTAAATATTGAAAAGAATATCAAATTGAGATGAATAAAATCTTCAGAAAAATAGAAAATATCAAAGAAGTTGTCACATACCAATGACAATTATTCTCATTATTTAGAAATTTTTAATGTCAGTATAAAAGTTTTATTCTGCTTTCATGTAAGTGGATTTTTTAAAGAAAAATATCATTTAAAAAGTTTAAATAGAACCAGATTCAGGCTACCAATTTAATAAAAGTCAACATTGGTCAGTACATATTTCAAAAAATTATAGACTTTTAGCTATTTTTAATATCTCCCTTTGCTCTAAAAAAGTGTCCTGTTTAGACATTAAACTGCAATGCTTACCTTTGGTATAACTTAACTGAACTCGCAGATATACTCAACATTATGATAGTCTAAGATAGAACTTCTGGTATACGTGCAAGGATAAGAAATTGTCTCGTAACAAGCCCTGAGGACACTGAAAGCAGGATGGATAACCTGAGCAATCATAATTAGGAGTTAGGGAGGACAATGGGCACCCCACTCCAGTACTCTTGCCTGGAAAATCCCACAGATGGAGGAGCCTGGTAGGCTGCAGTCCATGGGGTTCCTAAGTGGGGCACGACTGAGGGACTTCACGTTCCCTTTTCACTTTCATGCATTGGAGAAGGAAATGGCAACCCACTCCAGTGTTCTTGCCTGGAGAATCCCAGGGACGGGGGAGCCTGGTGGGCTGCCGTCTATGGGGTCGCACAGAGTCGGACATGACTGAAGCGACTTAGCAGCAGCAGCAAGATCTCTCTTTAGATGAACTTTGGGGCTTCCCAGGTGGTGCTAGTGGTAAAGAACCTGCCTGCGAATGCAGGAGACGTAAGAGACACGGGTTCAATCCCTGCGTTGGGAAGATCCACTGGAGGTTGGCACAGCAACCCACTCCAGTATTCTTGCCTGGAGAATCCCAGGGACGGGGGAGCCTGGTGGGCTGCCATCTATGGGGTCGCACAGAGTCGGACACAACTGAAAGTGACTTAGCAGCAGCAGCAGCAGCCGCAGGGAGCACATCAAAGAGAGGACAGGACTGGAGACTGTGCTCTTTGAAAGCTCGAAATGCCCCTACACCTACACCAGAGAGAGGAATGCCATGGTAATACTCTAACTCTGCCTGCTGTGGAAGAGTGCACTGGTGGAAAACTGATGACTGTAGATCCAAAGAGACTGGGAAACAAGTTTATTGGAATGGGTGAAGATGCTGGCGGTCCCATCATTTGCTTCTGGGTTTCTCTCTCAGTAGCAGCAGTGGGTTTGTACAACACCCTCCGTGCAACAATGCCACTGAAGAAAAATATGATACTGCACCAGCTCCCAGGACGCCCCACAATAATCAGCTGGTACATGCAAAGATATGGACCACAAGCATCAACCTGTGGTGTTCTTGAGGAGTTAGTCTAAGATTCTTCTGTCCCTACTTCCAGCCCAAGCAAGGACAGGAGAGCTCCCACACTCACACTGAACGTGTTAACTTAGAACGAACAGAGACAGGGCCACTGAGACACAGGAAAGAAATCTGTCATGCTAGAATTCGAGCTGATAGACTGGGAAGATGGAGTAGATTTCTGAGGCTGCTATAAAAAAGCACCATAAACTAAGTGGCTTAAAACAAGAGAAAAGTATCCTCTCATGCTTCTGGAGGCCACAAGTCCAAAGTCAAGGTGTTGATAGGGCCATGCTCTCCCTGAAGCCTCTGGAGGGTGCAGGGTGAGGGGCAGGAGTTCCTTCCTTGCCTCTTCCGGCTTCTGGAAGCCCACAGCATTCCTTAACTTGTGACAATCTGCCTCTGACTTTACATGGTTTTTTCCCTCTGTGTCTCTTTTCTTCTTGTAAGGACATCAGTCATACTGGATTAAGGGCCCACCCTGTACCAGTATAATCTCTTTTTAACTTACATCTTAGTTATATCTACAAAGATCCTATTTCCAAATGAGTTCATGTTTACAGGTATCAAGGTTTAGAGCTACAGCAAATTAGAACTTCTTATCTAACTTCAGTGAGAAGTGATTATTTTCTCAACATCACTCATTATCAGAGAAATGCAAATCAAAACCACAATGAGGTATCATTTCATGCCAGTCAGAATGGCTGCTATCCAAAAGTCTACAAGCAATAAATGCTGGAGAGGGTGTGGAGAAAAGGGAACCCTCTTACACTGTTGGTGGGAATGCAAACTAGTACAGCTACTATGGAGAACAGTGTGGAGATTCCTTTAAAAAATGGAAATAGAACTGCGTTATGACCCAGCAATCCCACTGCTGGGCATACTCACCAAGGAAACCAGAACTGAAACAGACACATGTACCCCAATGTTCATCGCAGCTCTGTTTATAATAGCCAGGACATGGAAGCAACCTATATGTCCATCAGCAGACGAAAGGATAAGAAAGCTGTGGTACATATATACAATGGAGTATTACTCAGCCATGAAAAAGAATACATTTGAATCAGTTCTAATGAGGTGTATGAAACTGGAGCCGATTATACAGAGTGAAGTAAGCCAGAAAGAAAAACACCAATACAGTATACTAATGCATATATATATGGAATTTAGAAAGATGGTAACGATAAGACAGCAAAAGAGACACAGATGTATAGAACAGTCTTTTGGACTCTGTGGGAGAGGGCGAGGGTGGGATGACTGGGGAGAATGGCATTGAAACATGTACATTATCATATGCGAAATGAATCGCCAGTCCAGGTTCGATGCATGATACAGGGTGCTTGGGGCTGGTGCACTGGGATGATCCAGAGGGATGGAATGGGGAGAGAGGTGGGAGGGGGTTCAGGATAGGGAACACATGTACACCAGTGGTGGAGTCATGTTGATGTATGGCAAAACCACTACAATATTGTAAAGTAATTAGCCTCCAATTAAAATAAATAAATTTATATTTAGAAAAGAACTAATTATTTTGGGGGGACATGATTCAATCCACAGTTATTTTTTAGTAATTAACTTATTTTAATTGGAGGACAATTACTTTACAGTATTGTGATGGTTTTGGCCATACATCAGCATGAATCGGCCATTGCTTACTTATGTCCCCTTCATCCTGAAGCCCCCTTGACTGGAGGTTTAACAATTCCAGTCAAGATTCTTGAAGAAACTCCTTGTCAGTGAAGGAAAAATATGTTATACTCAGATTATGGGACTTCCCTGGTGGCTCAGAGGGTAAATAATCTATCTGCAGTGTGGAAGACTTGGATTTGATCCCTGGGTGGGGAAGATCTCCTGGAGAAGGAAATGGCTACTCATTCCAATATTATTGCCTGGAGAATTCCATGGAAAGAAGAGTCTGGCGGGCTACAGTCCATGGGGTCACAAAGAGTTGGACATGAATGAGTGACTAACATTTTTCACTTTTAGGAATCTTAGAGAAACGGGCATATAAAGTCAAGACAGAGAAACTTGAAATATCAAAAAATATCAAATATCAAAAAACTTCGATGACTCTCTAGCCAGAAGCATCGCAATAAAAGATCGCTCTGGATCTCTTAGAGAGCGCTGCGATAGAATAGCTTCTCATTTTGAGAAGTGGTTTTGAATGATATGATTGCTCTGCTCTCAGGAATGGATATGATCAAAGCCCAGAAAAGATAAAATGACGCTCTGTATTCACATATGTCGTTTGCAATGCTTAACGCTGTTACTGATCCCAGAGAAAATTTAAATGCAAGCCCAGACATATCTGGTCTATGCTGGTCTATATTGGTCTTCAGGAATTTTCTCTAGCAAATATGAAGTAGTTCATATAAATATGCTGACATCTTTCAGCAGCTGGAAGGACTTGTTCTGGGTGTTAACACAGCAGGGAACAGTCAGAACTGGGAGAAGAATCAGTGATTGACACGCTGACACGCGGCTGTAAGAATTGCAGTGGGGAACAATTACATTGCTCAAAGAACATTTCACAATTGGTTGGGAAGAGAATTATGTCAGCGCTGAAAGATTTCAAAGCTGTACTCCAAAACAAACCTGGAAATGCACATTATAGGTACTGGAAACAAAAGAGCCTATTATTTTGTCTTCTTTTAGATAAGTGGTAAAGTACTGGGAGGTGGCAGAAAAGATAATTCTAAAGGGCAATTTGGCTTCCTGTCAGCACCTGGGTCTCGGTAGCTGTCATTTCCAAATGTGTAACTACCTCCCCAAAAGAGCAGGGTTAGGCTTTCTGTAGAATGTTAGAATGAGTCTAGTCTGAGAATTGTTTCTGTAACCCCAGAATAATTATTTTACTGTATTGACTTAAAGCTCAGTAAGTTTCAATTTGTAGTAAGACTTTTGGTATGTGACTGAAGGGATGATTAAAAAAAAATCTTACATTGGAACATAGAGTGGGCAAAAACAAATTTAATTCCTAAATTTAAGAGAGCTTCTAGGATAAGTCATGGTAATAAGCTGAACACAGTAAACCTGACCTACTACTTCACTTCTCTCTCCTGCATTTAGATTGTGCATAAGATGCACATACACCTTGTTTGGGTTATTAAGCTCTTGTTCTAACTTCTTGACCAAGCTTCCTGCACTTTGCTGGGCTGATAAACTGCAAACTGTTATTTCTCCTTTGCCAGCTAGTGCTTTCTTAGGTTCTGCCAGTAGGGAGCACTAGAAGGTGACCAGAAGGCTGAGACTGGGCCAGGGACTAGTTCGATATTTTGAGTCTGATTGCTATGAGTCATTCCAGCCACTGTTGCTCGTCGCAGCTAGCAGTCCTGGGTTCCAGTTCTTTCCATGTTGCCAGAACCAGCCTCACTATAGTCTCTTGAAACTCACTAGTAACTGCTAACCAAGTCTTTAACAAGCTGCTACTGAGTCTATTTTCCTGATTAGACCTTGACGAAAAGGCATCAATAACACTACACAATTTCTCTATATACTGTTTCCTTAGCCATTGTATTTGATGTGCCTGTAGGTAATTTACTGCCAAGTGTAGCTGTAAGACTTAGATGTATGAAGATGTGTTTGTATGGAGCTTAAAGGCACCAACATGTGAGCTACTTGGCCTGTGCGTCACACCCACCTCTCGCATTAACTAATGCTTCAGAGTGTTCACATTCTACCTGGCCTGAAAAATCCTTACAGTGGGTACTAAATCATTAGCTAAATCATTACATTATTACATTCCCTACATTGATGGCATAGCAACTTTAGATCACGGTTTTGAAAAATGCTTAGGCTGTCTTCGATTACTCGGCTATCCGTTCCAAAGCTTAATGAATTATTATCTTGAGATATCTGAAGTCAAATATTTGAGACACAAGGGAAATGGATGTATTAATCTGTACTGGAAAAAAACTGTCTTAATAAAAGAAAAGGCATTTTATTAACCAACAACCAGGGCAGATAACTCCTTGGAGGAACGTGTTGTGGGAGATTTGCTGTTCGTTTTGCTACAGCCAGACCATTCAAACCAGTCAATCCTAAAGCAAATCAACCCTGAATATTCATTGGAAGGACTGATGCTGAAGCTCCAATATTTTGGCCACCTGATGCGAAGTTGACACTTTGGAAAAGACCCTGACGCTGGGAAAGACTGAGGGCAGGAGGAGAAGAGGGCAACAGAGGATGAGATGGCTGGATGGCATCATCAACTCAGTGGACATAGGTCTGAGCAAACTCTGGGAGACAGCGAAGGACAGAGAAGCCTGGTGTGCTGCACTCCATGGGGTTGCAAAGCATCAGACATGATTGAATGACTGAACATCAGTAACAAGACCATTCTGTGATTTAACCCAGAAAGGAAAGCCAGAGAATCAGAACATAGGAAGCTGTGGACCAAGAACATCTTAGGAACCTCTTATAATGGCTGTCAAATGCAGATTTCACAGCAGTACTTCTTCACATGCATGAATGTCAAATAGTCAGTGATCAGTCTGGATAGAAAGTTTTTACACTCAGAAAGAACTCATGCTATCTCTGAGAGCTTTAATAAAAGCAAACCTTATAAACCTGGACAGTAAATCACAAACTAACTTCGATGCAGCACATGTAACAACAATGAGCAGATTCTCAGAGAGTGCACAACTTTCAAACTGATGAGGGAATGGTCCTAAAAAAAGCGGTGGGAACCCAGATGTGAAGGTCTTATACAACAAGCAGATGTTGCATTCCAAAGATTTCATGTTTAAACAAGAAAAAGGGTAATTGTGATCATCAGTTGTGAGAATTTCACAGTTGTTTGAGGCACTCGGCTTGGTGCCAAAAGTGCTCCAAAAGAGTTCAAATGCACAAAATGATTTGTCTACAAAAGCCTGACATCATTGGATATTTTATGCCAAACCTGGAGATGCACATAGAGGTAACAGATTTTGCAGTATTTAAAGAAGTATATCTATTTAGTGTAATTAATTTCTATTTCCTCTTCTTTGGCTTCAGTCAATTCTACTCAATAGCGACAGATGAATCTGTGACATTTTGGCTTCATTTTCCACCAGAGGACCTAGGCCATCTCTCTCATAAATATTTCCAAGGTCAAGGGTAGGAGAGTAGGTGTGACTAGCAAGCATTAGGCAAAAGGACTCCTGTCAGTCCTAAACAGTATTTCTGCTTCTTTGTCTGACTAACTTCACTCAGTATGACAATCCTAGATCCATCCTTATTGCTGCAAATGGCATTATTTCATTCTTTTTAACAGCTGAGTAATATTCTGTTGTATATATGTACACAATGCTATATTTAAAATGGATAACCAACAAGAACCTACTGTATAGCTCAGGAAACCCTGCTCGACATTCTGTAATAGACTAACTGGAAAAACAATTTGAAATATATATACACACATATATAAAAAACGGAATCTCTTTTTTGTACACCTGAAACTAACACATTGTTAATCAATTTATATATATTATATATATATAATTATATATTATAATATATTGTCGTTGTTCAATCGCTAAGTTGTCTCTCACTCTTCGCAACCCTGTGGACTACAGTGCACCAGATTCCTGCACTGTCTTCTGGAGTTTGCTCAAATTCATGTCCATTGAGTCAGTGATGCTATCTAACCATCTCATCCTCTGCTGTCACCTTCTCTTGCCTTCAATCTTTCCCAGCATCAGGGTCTTTTCCAGTGAGCTGGCTCTTTGCATCAGCTGGACAAAGTACTAAAGCTTCAGCTTCAACAACAATCCTTCCAGTGAATATTTAGGGTTGATTTCTTTTAGGACGGCTGATTTGATGTCCTTGAAGTTCAAGGGACCCTCAAGAATCTTCTCCAGCACCATAATTTGAAAGCATTATTTCTTTGGTGCTCAACCTTCTTTATGGACCAATTCTCATATCCATACATGACTGCTGGGAAAACAATAGCTTTGACTCTACATACCTTTGTCGGCACAGTGAGATCTCTGCTTTTTAATATGCTGTCTAGCTTTGTCATAGCCTTCCTTCCAAGGAGCCCTAGTTCTAAGCCATGGGTGTGTCCCAAGCCCCTAGTTTAGAACACACATGGCTTCCTTCTATCTCAGGACAATGTAACAAGAGCAAGGGCCACTCTGCCATCCTCCACTCACTGGCTTTGCAGACTAACAAAACATGGGCCATGATGTGATTCCATACCTATGTGGTTACGGTCAGTGGGGGCCTCTTACACATTCATTTTTTACAGTGACCAGAGAATGAAATCTCTCCGTCTGCTTTACTCCACTCACCTTCTGGAAACAGCCAGGAGAGGGAGGCTGTCCTTAGGAAGGGTCTTCACTCACCCTTCAGTGGGACCATCATCAGGAGCTACACTGTTGCCCGGGGCTGAGACCATGCCCTGCACCACCCCTCCCTGCCCCCATCCTGTGGATCAAATCTTAGCAGGAAAGCTAGCATCTACTGCTAGCCCAGAAAGCGCGAGAGGTTGGCACAGCTGTCTTGGTTCCTCTTGGTGTGCTGGCTGTCTGGCCTCGTCCTCTCATATCACTGGAGCTGCCCTGGAGCCTGGGACCTTGACCTCTGGAAAACTCCTGACCCTTGAAAGTCACTGAATAGAGCAGGACTTGGCAAACATTTTAGGCCTTGAGGGCCAGAGGCAAAGTAGAGGAAAATTTATAGGGATCTACATAACAGGGGGAAAAAAAAAGAGATCATTTCTCCCTGGCCTGTCTGCTTGGAGGAGGGCCATCGTGCCAGTAGCACTCTCAGTGCCCAGCTGCCACCCACCCCTCTCAGGACGAGGCGCACAGGTCCAGGCAGGAGGGGCCTGGTGGCTCTGCTGGGTGGAGCTTGGCGTGTCACTGGGCAGAGAGTGAAACTGACCACAGCAGCTGCCCAGCCCTACACTCCAGGCCACATCACCTTGGATTTACTTCTTAGAGTGCATTGGTGCCCACCTTTCCCTTTTCTTTATGTCACGTGGACAATATCAATAACTAAGACCCTTCAGAACTCACATGTGCCCTGGTTCTTTCCAGATCATATAAGTTGGCTGGTTACCACCTCTTCCATCCTCTGACTCATAGCATCATGACTCCTCAAGGCCTCAGCTCTGTGGCCCAGGGCCTAATTTCTGGGGCAGCCACTGCAGTCATTACAGGATAATTACTGTATTATTTGGCTTATCTCACAGATATTATTTGAGTGCCTAGCCCTGTTCCCTACTCCACCATCGCAGACCCTTGGCAGGGGACCTGGGCCTGCAGTGCTAGCTCCTAAACCATTAGAGAGGAACTAAGCTTGCCTTGGGGCCTTCCCAGTTGGTGCTAGTGGTAAAGAACACAGTTGCCAGCG
>SJYW01002593.1:0-19277 GCA_006410735.1 Raphicerus campestris
AAGATCATGGCATCCGGTCCCATCACTTCATGGGAAATAGATGGGGAAACAATGGAAACAGTGTCAGACTTTATTTTGTTGGCCTCAGAATCACTGGAGATGGTGACTGCAGCCATGAAATTAAAAGACACTTACTCCTTGGAAGAAAAGTTACGACTAACCTAGATGACATATTCAAAAGCAGAGATGTTACTTTGCCGACTAAGGTCCGTCTAGTCAAGGCTATGATTTTTCCAGTAGTCATGTATGGATGTGAGAGTTAGACTGTGAAGAAAGCTGAGCGCTGAAGAATTGATGCTTTTGAACTGTGGTGTTGGANTCTAGTCAAGGCTATGATTTTTCCAGTAGTCATGTATGGATGTGAGAGTTAGACTGTGAAGAAAGCTGAGCGCTGAAGAATTGATGCTTTTGAACTGTGGTGTTGGAGAAGACTCTTGAGTGTCCCTTGGACTTCAAGGAGATTCAACCAGTCCACTCTGAAGAAGATCAGCCCTGGGATTTCTTTGGAAGGAATGATGCTAAAGGTGAAACTCCAGTACTTTGGCCACCTCATGCGTAGAGTTGACTCATTGGAAAAGACTCTGATGCTGGGAGGGATTGAGGGCAGGAGGAGAAGGGTCGACCGAGGATGAGATGGCTGGATGGCATCACTGACTCGATAGACATGAGTCTGAGTGAACTCCGGAGTTGGTGATGGACAGGGAGGCCTGGCGTGCTGTGATTCATGGGGTTGCAAAGAGTCAGACACAACTGAGCGACTGAGCTGAACTGAACTGAACTGAAGACTGAGAATGTTAAAGGCTACTCTGTTACTTTCCAGTCCTATGGGAGGGGTGGAAGAGCCTGTTTGGAAGGGACAAGATGACTGGTTCATGGCGAAGTGTAATTTCACAGTAGTGATAGTCACTGAGAGGTAACATTTTATGTGTCACCGTGTCCTATGAAATCTGCATGAAAGAGCTCGTTTGAGCCTCACAATGACCCAATGGCATAAGTTTTCTCATTTTCCCTATTCTCCAGATGAGGAAACTGAGGCTCTGAGAGATAACTTTCCCTAAACTGTACTTCTCATAAGTGCCTAAGTTGGAATTCAACCCATTAATGTCCAAAATCAATTTCTGTACTATATCTCAAACAGAGCTGTGCAGAAATCTCTGCAGCAATGAAAATGTTCTCTGTCTGCTGTGTCCAGTTTGGTACCCACTAACCATGTGGGACTTTCTGAGCACTTGAAATGTGGCTGGCTCAACTAGGGGTGTGAATTTCTAGTTGCATTTCATTTTAATTAATTTACGTTTATATTTAAATAGCCACATGTGGCTAGTGGCCATTGTATTGGAGAGTGCTACTTCGGATACTTTCAAGTGTTGCTGACCATAGGCTTATAAGGGGAAAACCAAACCAGGAAAATACATTAAGAGAATGTGCTAGTCTTTCTCCATTTTTAGAATTTCCCTAGATCTCAAATTAAAAAAAAATTTTTTTTTCAGGAAGGAAGGACTGCTTTAAATCTATTGCTATATAGATGCAGTAGGATTCAATTAAAAAGCAAACAAATGATCTACCATCTCCTCTGGTTCAGGCACTCCACTGGGCTTTGGAAATTATGAATAAATGAATAAAATATGATTCCTGTCTTCAGGGAGCTCACAGGATAGGTAACTTTGTAGAGGATGTTATACATTTTCCAGAGTTTCTTCATATATGATTAGACGAAGTGTTTAAATATCTGCTATCTAATATTTTGCAGTGTTTTACTTTTAATTTTTAATAGTTTAATTGTTTGAAGAGGTCATCTATTTCCATGGTTTAAAATAGAGGTCAAAGTGCTTTTAATTTTCTTCTACAGAAACAACTAGTGCTATCATTTTCTAATATATGCCTTTCCAAATATTTTATGCATGCAGAAGAAAATGTACACGTATATTTAATCCTTCCCTTTTTTTTTTAAAATTTATTATTTATTTGGCTGCTCTGGGTCTTAGTTGTAGCATGTGGGATCTAGCTCCCTGACCAGGGAATGAACCTGGGACCCCTGCACTGGGAGCTCAGAGTCTTAGCCACTGGACCACCAGAGAAGTCCCCAATCCTTCTCTTTTTAAAGAACAAGTACACACAGTCACCTAACCTTGCTATTTGGACTAAAAATATATACTTTGGATATGTTTTCATTCTAAAACTTAAAGAATTTCTTATTTCTTTGTAGAGATTCGTAATATTTCATGAAATATCATAATTTATATAAATATATATAAATTGTTTTCCTTATTGTTCCCCATTGTTATTTCCATTCTTTTGCCATTACAGGAGGGACTGGCATGAAGAACTTTACCAATTATATTCTCATGTGAGCTAGAGTGAAAACTGCATTCATGTTTCCCAGAGCATACTCCAAAGAGTACAGATCTTAGAAGATGTTCAATATAAGAAGAGAGTTCTGTGGTTAAATAACTTCTGGATAATCATTGAAGATTCACAGTGCACATTGTCAAATTAAAGGAGACCCCCCCCCAGTCTAAGTAGGGTTGATCCAAGTGTTTCTCAACCATACATTTTCTCAGCTAAGAGAGTATAACCTTTTTGTAGATTGGCTTCCCTGGGAAGCAGACTCTGAGACAGAAATGTACATGCGGGAGTCTCACGGGGTGTGTCTTCAGGAACACCTGATGGAAATGAGGGAGATGGAAGTAAGTGGGTAGAAGGACAGGCTGAACTGGGGTGCAGTTGGAGCAAAGACCTCAGCCAGTCAATCCCATAAGGAGCTCTCTGAAGCTTGATGACCCTTTAGGAGTGCTCCAACTCCAGGGAAGGAGGCCAGGTCCCCAGGGAGGGGTCCGTTGTGGGCATCTCTGCAGAGACTCAGCTCTGAGCTCTCAGCTAGTGTGACGACTGCCTCCATGTTCACGACAGTTCTGCCGAGCTTCTTTGCAACTTTTATGGAAAGGGATAACAATCCTTAGATGGCTTTGGTGGTCAGAGGAAGGCATTTCCTATGGGAACCATTTATCCTCTTTGAAATATGTATGTCTGCATGGAAGTTGTTTGGAGTATCAAACACTCTTTGATTCTATTCCATTTCAGTGTGTACAAATTGAAGTCCAAATAAGAGATAAAAATGTTTCCCAAACATGCATTTGGCCACAGAGCAGCCAGTGATCTGGATCAGTCAGCCTTAACTGCAGTGTGGAGATGGAGGACATGCATTGTTACGGCATCTTCAAGAGTGTGTGGCATTAGCTGATGCAGGTTGTTGGGGCAAATGACAGCAGAGCTGAGTTGAATTTGGTTTTTAAATATTTTCATTACTGTTTCTTAGGTATTTCCTGAAGAAGCTTGCCTCATATTTTCTAGAAACATATCCCTTGTTGCTAATAATTGGAACATCAGCCAACAAAGGACATGAAAAGCAGGGATCTATCTAGCTTTAAATCAGAGATGTAGATGCTTTTATTCATCCTCTATTTTGAAGCTTAAAAGGGTAAACGTGCATGCGTGTGATGTTGCTTCAGTCGTGTCCAACTCTTTGCAACCCTGTGAAATGTAGCCTGCCAGGCTCCTCTGTCCATGGGATTCTCCAGGCAACAATACTGGAATGGATTGCCATTTACTTCTTTAGGGGAATCTTCCCGACCCAGGGGTCGAACCCACATCTCTTATGTCTCCTGCATTGGTAGGTGGGTCCTTTATCACTAGCGTTACCTGGGAAGTCCAAGGGGTAGCCAAAAAGTCATAGCAGCTCTCAGGGTCCTTCCTTTTGAGAATCAGATGGGTCTACGTGCTCATCCTGTGCCTTTCAGCATATTTGCTGATTTCATTCTCACACATTCTGCGGAATTCTCTGTTGTGGTGCCTATCCAGTAAGCTTATTTTTTGGTTGCAGAGGGGAAATGCCCAAGGAAGAGATCTCTCTTAGGTGTTTCTGATCAAGTTGATGAGTGTTTGTAGAGTGGATGGGGAAATATCCAAGAAAAATCTCAAAAGAATAAATCCTTCTGAGATAATAGAGTTCAGTTCGGTTCAGTTTAGTCACTCAGTCGTTTCTAACTCTTTGCAACCTCATGGACTGCAGCACACCAGGCTTCCCTGCCCATCGCCAACTCCTGGAGTCTACCCAAACTCATGTCCATTGAGTTGGTGATGCCATCCAACCATCTCATTCTCTGTCATCCCCTTCTCTGCCTGCCCTCAATCTTTCCCAGCATCAGGGTCTTTTCCAATGAGTCAGTTCTTTGCATCAGGTGGCCAAAGTATTGGAGTTTCAGCTTCAACATCAGTCCTTCCAATGAATACCCAGGACTGACCTCCTTTAGGATGGACTGGTTGGATCTCCTTGCAGTCCAAGGAACTCTCAAGAGTCTTCTTCAGCACCACAGTTCAAAAGCATCAATTCTTCGGTGCTCAGCTTTCTTAACAGTCTAACTCTCACATCCATGCATGACCGCTGGAAATACCATAGCCTTGACTAGATGGACCTTAGTCGGCAAAGTAATGTCTCTTCTTTTTAATATGCTGTCTAGGTTGGTCGTAACTTTCCTTCCAAGTAGTAAGCGTCCTTTAATTTCATGGCTACAGTCACCATCTGCAGTGATTTTGGAGCCCCCCAAAACAAAGTCAGCCACCGTTTCCACTGTTTTCCCATCTGTTTGCCATGAAGTGTTGGGACTGGATGCCATGATCTTAGTTTTCTGAATGTTTAGTTTTAAGACAACTTTTTCACTCTCCTCTTTTACTTTCATCAAGAGGCTCTTTAGTTCTTCATTTTCTGCCATAAAGGTGGTGTCATCTGGATATCTAAGGTTATTGATATTTCTCCTGGCAATTTTGATTCCAGCTTGTGCTTCATCCATCTCATGATGTAGTCTGCATATAAATTAAATAAGCAGGGTGACAATATACAGCCTTGACATACTCCTTTTCCTATTTGGAACCAGTCCATTGCTCCATGTCCAGTTCTAACTGTTGCTTCCTGACCTGCATACAGATAATACAAGTAGGAAGAAAAACCAGAACTAAGGAGTTGGCTGTTGTATGAACATGATGCAGAGGAGAAACCAAAAAAAAAAAAAAGAGAGAGAGAGAGAGGTTTGTTAGGGCTGTGTCTTAAAATCAACTTTTGAGTTGAATAAACATTTTTCTCAAAAATCTTTCTTTCAACAAAAAGCTTCATAAGAATTATTGTTATTCTTATGAATAACAGTTATTCATATAATATACATATATAATATACTGTTATATAATAGTAATGGATTAGGTGAAAGATTGTTAGAAAGAGAATTTGAAAGGGAATAAACTAGAAAAGTGAATTCTAGAAAGTGGGAGAAATGATAGAATAGGAATTTGCCTTAAAGTGATCTGAAATGCGTTACTCTTTTTCGAACAGTCCTTGCTTCTTCCTTTTTCCTTCATAGCACATGGTGTCAAAGACCTAGGTAAGCTGACTCTTCAGTGTTCCAGGTACAACTTCTTTTGTAATCTATTTGTAATTATCCATTCACAGAATTGTCAGATCAGGTGGCATCTTGGTCACTTCCGATTATTGAATTGTCTAGTCCATTTAAAATTCCAGTCTCATCTCCAGATGATGTTCACTTAGCTCAAGTTAGGCCTGTGGAACCAGTTGAGGGAAGAGGGTGTGGTCAACATTTCTAACCTCCTCCTGGTTTTAACCACTGGAAGTTGAGGGCCTAAAGGGTGGTGAAGGACAGACATACCAGATGGCTCCTGACTTAACTAGGCTATACTCTGTTAGCTGTTGCTTCCCTTCCTAGCTAACAGGAACAGGTTATTGATACATTCTGTGTGGAAGGTTCCAGAATTGGGCTTTTCCTGCCTTTTCAGATCCCTCCCCTGGGGGTACAGCACAAGATTAAGATGCCAGCTGATTGAGTTCCCTGGGGGAGGCCTCCCTTCCTGGCTTGCAGATGGTTGCCTTCTTGCTGTGTCCTCATGAGGTGTAGGGAGAGAAGGAAACAAGTGCTCTAATACCACTTCTCATAACTCCACATTAATCCCATCATGAGGGTCCCACCCTTACAACCTCATTTAACCCTAGTCACCTTCCAAACTCCATCTTCAAATACAATGGGGGCTGGGGCCTCAACACAACAATTTTGGTGAGACACAGCTAAGTTTATAACACAGTGGCTCTTGTGTATAGTCCCATAGTACTTCCTGTCATGTTGCTGACTGGTGATTCCAATCATTGCCTCTCACTTCCCATGCTAGTATTTTAGTCTTCTGTATATGGACCAGTCTATGAGGTCTTGGAGTTGATGGTGTTGAAGTAGGAGTAGTAGAGTAAGGGTTTGTCTGCCTCTGAATTCTCCCTGGAGTAGGTGTCTGCTGCTGCTGCTAAGTCACTTCAGTCGTGTCTGACTCTGTGTGACCCCATAGAAGGCAGCCCACCAGGCTCCCCCGTCCCTGGGATTCTCCAGGCAAGAACAGTGGAGTGGGTTGCCATTTCCTTCTCCAATGCATGAAAGTGAAAAGTGAAAGGGAAGTTGCTCAGTCATGTCTGACTCTTCGCAACTCCATGGACCACAGCCTACCAGGCTCCTCTGTCCATGGGATTTTCCAGGCAAGAGTACTGGAGTAAGTGTCTAGAAACCTACAAAATTCCCTTTAGAATGTAGGACAGCTTAATGCTTTTTGTCCCCAATATTTAGTTCTCATCACCAGTTCCAGGGCAAGAGTAAAAAAATCCTCCTTTTAAATAATGTATGATTATTTCTTTTCCCAAATGAAGTAGCTATATTCAGCATGGATGTGAGTTAAATTATGAGGAAGACTGAAGATTTTAGGGACAATTAATTTTAAAATGTTCCTGTTGACTTCTGAAGCTTTCTCCATGAGTCTTCCTGTCTTTTCCAGAATCATCAGATGCAGAAGTAATTATAAATTCAAGGAAGGGAAGATTATTCAGTACATAATTTTTAATCTCTTTATCTTGCCTTTGACTTCTACAGAATCCATTCCTATATATGGTCACGCGGCTCTTCAAAATAATGTCTCATCATGTGCCATGTTGGTGATGTCACAGGAAGGCAAGAAGTCAATGTTAGCAGATAGCTAGCATATAAGAAGTCATGTAAGTAAGGTTTTAAGAATTACATCATGCAGTATAGACCCATTTATGTAATAATGTAATTAACAATAAAGAAGATGTGGCACACTAGGGGATATTATATATGTACCTGAGATTTTTAAGAAGTGAGCATCTTAGTAAAAACTAAAATGCCATTTGTCGTAGAAGGTTGAAAGCATTTTCTGAGGAGAGAGACTATTGCACATAACAGAGGTGGGCAAATTTTCTTCCGAAAAACCCAGACTGTAAATATTTTAGGCTTTTCCAGCCAAATGATGTCTCTTGCAACTGCTCAACTCTGCCACTATACACTGAAAGTATTGGGAAAGTATAGAGATAGATGGGCATGGCTTTATCCTAACAAAACTTAACAAATGGCAAGTGAAATTTGGCCTGTGGGTCAGTTTGCCGACCCTTGGCATATTAGTTGAAGATATTCTGCCTCTCACTTTGCTATTATTAAGTCAATTTTAAAGAAACTCGTGCACTTAGAATTAGATATTAAAGGTAATGCAGCGGTCCAATATCTGAATGATTTTACAAAGGTAAGGAGATCAGAGAATAATATAGATTAGAGTTCTAGAGTGACTACTTGAAACTTTTGAAAAGTGAGAGCGATGTAAAATTAAGTAGTCTCAAGAACTAAANAACTCCATGGACCACAGCCTACCAGGCTCCTCTGTCCATGGGATTTTCCAGGCAAGAGTACTGGAGTAAGTGTCTAGAAACCTACAAAATTCCCTTTAGAATGTAGGACAGCTTAATGCTTTTTGTCCCCAATATTTAGTTCTCATCACCAGTTCCAGGGCAAGAGTAAAAAAATCCTCCTTTTAAATAATGTATGATTATTTCTTTTCCCAAATGAAGTAGCTATATTCAGCATGGATGTGAGTTAAATTATGAGGAAGACTGAAGATTTTAGGGACAATTAATTTTAAAATGTTCCTGTTGACTTCTGAAGCTTTCTCCATGAGTCTTCCTGTCTTTTCCAGAATCATCAGATGCAGAAGTAATTATAAATTCAAGGAAGGGAAGATTATTCAGTACATAATTTTTAATCTCTTTATCTTGCCTTTGACTTCTACAGAATCCATTCCTATATATGGTCACGCGGCTCTTCAAAATAATGTCTCATCATGTGCCATGTTGGTGATGTCACAGGAAGGCAAGAAGTCAATGTTAGCAGATAGCTAGCATATAAGAAGTCATGTAAGTAAGGTTTTAAGAATTACATCATGCAGTATAGACCCATTTATGTAATAATGTAATTAACAATAAAGAAGATGTGGCACACTAGGGGATATTATATATGTACCTGAGATTTTTAAGAAGTGAGCATCTTAGTAAAAACTAAAATGCCATTTGTCGTAGAAGGTTGAAAGCATTTTCTGAGGAGAGAGACTATTGCACATAACAGAGGTGGGCAAATTTTCTTCCGAAAAACCCAGACTGTAAATATTTTAGGCTTTTCCAGCCAAATGATGTCTCTTGCAACTGCTCAACTCTGCCACTATACACTGAAAGTATTGGGAAAGTATAGAGATAGATGGGCATGGCTTTATCCTAACAAAACTTAACAAATGGCAAGTGAAATTTGGCCTGTGGGTCAGTTTGCCGACCCTTGGCATATTAGTTGAAGATATTCTGCCTCTCACTTTGCTATTATTAAGTCAATTTTAAAGAAACTCGTGCACTTAGAATTAGATATTAAAAGTAATGCAGCGGTCCAATATCTGAATGATTTTACAAAGGTAAGGAGATCAGAGAATAATATAGATTAGAGTTCTAGAGTGACTACTTGAAACTTTTGAAAAGTGAGAGCGATGTAAAATTAAGTAGTCTCAAGAACTAAACAAAATAAAGTCACAGAAATGGAAATCCAAGGAACTAGCTTCTTTTTGATAAAGTGAACACATGATTTAATTTTACTTTCAGTTATAATATATAACTCTGTTAGAAAAATTTCTGTACCATGTGTTTAGATCAGAATATGCAGTAGAGTAAATACAGGGGTTTATGAAAAGTGAAACCCTTTACAAGAATCCTAAGAGGGAAAAAAGTAATTCCTTTCTTATGTAATCATTTCTGGCATAATAAAATCATAAAGTAAATATAAATTGAAAGGGAAAGAATGAGGAAAATGTCCTTTGTAATTATATACAAAATAAGACATATCTTCTAACTTCATGTGTTTCTTTGAAACTGCTCTGTTTCCTAGAATCTGTATTAAGAATTCCCTAAACTTGAGAAACAACTTACTGAAAATCTTAGAGATAAACACATTTCATGTGTTGCTACCACTGAAGGCACAAAGAAGAAGATGGAGAGTCCTTTGGATGTTGAGGAATAGAACTTGGGACATTGTTGTCACAGCAACATAGCTCTAAATTGTCACTGTTTATGAAAATGAATAAGCATGTTATTTTAAAAATTCCATTATGATCCATTCTGGGGCAAAAACCAGGGGAATTTTCATTAAGTGAAATCATACTTGAAATATGCAAGAAATAAGCAGGAATATCCCCTCAGTTGTTTTGAAGTCATAACAAAAGTACTTTCAGTTTATTGGAATTTTTTATTCCTAGTTTTTGAGCAGGTGGTTTCTTGAGTTTAGGATTCTTAGTAAGAATACAGAGCAGCTTCCTTTGGGGTCCTTAGAAACAACCCTTTTGATGGTTTGTGGAGGCCTGCAATAGCTGTTCTTATCTATGGGAGAGCATCTCAAGATTTTTGTTTTAACTGTTATCTTTCTGATTATCAAAGTAATGTGCTCAGTATCATAAGAGTGAAGAGTACAGAAAAGTATAAAGTGAGAGAAACATTGCCAGGAATGCAATAACTAAGAGGCAGATTATTACATGATTATTTCCAAGGCTATCTTTTTCTACATGGTTGTATAAAAAATATTGACAATTGCCTTGTACTTTTGTCTGTTCAACAGCAAACTGTGGCATTTCCTTGTGATATTACACAAGTTGATATTATTTTTCATGTGTATATAATACTTCAATTTAAATATATCTTAACCTATTAGAATGTCATTAACTTGTAGTTATTAAAAGAGAACTTCAGTAAGTATATTTTTTAAATAAATCTGTGACCATGTTTTTGAAATTTTTATTAGGAGAATTTTCTAGGAGAATTCAAATGTTTAAAGTTATAAATGGTACTCCAGACATATTCCAGAAAATATGTACAGATTTACGTCTCCATCATACCACTGTGAGTCTTGGTGAC
This sequence comes from Raphicerus campestris, assembly GCA_006410735.1. Lineage (NCBI taxonomy): Eukaryota > Metazoa > Chordata > Mammalia > Artiodactyla > Bovidae > Raphicerus > Raphicerus campestris. Next base: position 10,322 of record SJYW01002593.1, read on the forward strand.
AGTACATTCTCTTCATTGCTGACATTGAACAATTTTGAAGCAATCTTTCCTGCTTCCATGATGAGCAGTGGATTGGACCAAATGTAATTCTCATCTTGGGACTGGGGAAAGACTCACAAACTAAGTCTAAAGCAAAACTCAGAGATAGTGAAAAAGCTGTAAAATCTGAAGTGAAAAGCTGTAATGCGGGCTGTAGACTAAAGCACCTGAGGCTGGCAACCTTTGCACAAGAAGTTCTGTTGAGGGACTGAGAGAAATGGAAGTATGGAGGGGGCCATGTGATGACATTTGTCAACAATCACCAACGGGAAAGAAAGAGCCCAGTTCTGTGTGGGGACTGAGCTTGAGCAGGGAGTCGTTGCCAGGAGAAACGGAGAAAGGTTCTTTGTCCCCATGAGCGGCAGATCTCAGAAAGCACATTTTTCAAAAAGGAAGGAAATGCATTGGTACGAAGTGGCTGTGTCCCTCAGTGACAGGTGGGATCGGGTACCAGTTCATATCCTGGATTTCCTGCATGGGGTTTCCTCCATGGAAATGTCAGCAAGTTAACAGGCTGTCTGGCTAATCTTTGCCCCGTGGGTTGTAGGAGTTGTAACACATTCTTACAAACCTTGCCCCTTCCTCTGCCTGGGGTGACTGCAAAGCTGCCGTTTGTGTGGCTCTGTGCACTTAAGAATGGCCAGCCTGCCTGGGCCCTTCCTTCTAGGGGCTTCACCCTTGTCCTGCTGCTTTCCCATTTTTACCTTCTCTTGCTTTCTTGGAAGTGCACTATTTACTGGAATCCTTTTTCTGTGCCTAATCCAGTACTCTTGCCTGGAAAATCCCATGGACAGAGGAGCCTGGTAGGCTGCAGTCCATGGGGTCACTAAGAGTCGGACACGACTAAGCGACTTCACTTTCACTTTTCACTTTCATGCATTGGAGAAGGAAATGGCAACCCACTCCACTGTTCTTGCCTGGAGAATCCCTGGGACAGAGGAGCCTGGTGGGCTGCCGTCTCTGGGGTAGCACAGAGTCAGACATGACTGAAGCGACTTAGCAGCAGCAATGATGATGTCATATCTTTTTTATTTACTTGAATTCCATTGGAATTTCTTCAGATTCGTGAGTTCTTTAAGAAGTCTATTGTTTATTTTTCACACAGTTGAGAATTGAGAAAATAAACTAAGAGTTTATTATTGATTTCATAGCCAGAATTCTATCAGATAATAAACACTGAATAATTTTAGTTCTTTAAATATAATGACTTGCTTTGTGGTCCAGCACATGGTCGGTCACCTTTGGCAAATATTCCAGAAGTAGAAGAGTGACTTTTTCCATTTTGAGGTACAATGCATCATCATACATGTCAGGTAGATCAAGCTTTTTTTTTTTTTTTCCCAGTCCTACTCTATCCTTGATGAATTTTCTTTCTCTGTTTTGTTAGCTTTGGAGATATTTTAAAGTCACCCAGATGATGGTGAATTTGCCTTTTTCTCTTTTCTCTAGTTCTACTAGCTTTGCTTTATGAACTTTAAAGCTATAATTTTTAGGAGGCTGCATTTTTTATCATGATATCCCCCTGGTGGATGGACCTTTTACAGGGTATGAAATGCCCGCCTATCTTTCTAGTAAGTGACTGGCCTTCAAGTCTGCTTTATCCAAAATTAGTAGAGCTGCCCCAGCTTATTTTTTTCAGTGTTTGCATGATACATATTTTCCCCTCCATTTCACCCTGACATTGTCCTTACGTTACAGGTGTGCGTCCTGTAACAAGAGGTAGCTGTTTTACATTTTTGTTTTTAACTTAATCTGGCAATCCTAGTCTTTTACATAGAGTATTTAGCCCATTTTCATTTAATATAATTACTGATATAGTTGGATTCATATCTACTAGCCTACTATTTGTTTCCACTTGACTCACCTCTTTATGTAGTTTTATCCTTCCTTTCTTGACTTTATATGGATTAATGAATTTTTTGCTATCCTTATTTCCTCTACTAATTTATTAATTAATATTATTTCACTTTTTATTTTTCCCTTAAATATTAAATGTATCTTTAAAAGTTGTAACTCAAGATGTTAATTGTTACCTAGATACTACAGTATGTATCATTGTATATTATACCCTATCTAATGATTTTTTAAAAGAAGAGAATACTTGTTTTAGTGAAGATTATCATTGACACCTACAAAATTTCACAAGAAGAAAACTATTTTCAATTTTACTTATGAATATCAATGAAAAACTCTTCAGAAAATTATTTGCAGCTCATTAAAGGAATTATGTATTCATGATGAAGTGAAGTTCATTCCAGGGATGAAAGATTATGAAGTCTATTAAAATATTTCATCGTAATAGTTGATCTAAGGGAAAAATCATATGTTAATTTCTACTCATTTGATAAAATTTAGCAACCATTCTGGATGTTTTAAAAAAGAGAGAGAGCTCAATAAAGAAAGAGTCAAACATTTTATAACCACGACAAAACAGTAAACCGTATGTTCACACATACACATACACAAACATAATGGCTAAATGCTAGAGGTATTTCTGTTATTTCTGCTCAAAGAACAAACAAGATAATTGTGTTTATTATCTTAACAGAGATATTAGTTAACAAAACCAAAAAAGGCAAAGGAATTTGAGGTATGAAATTTTAAAAAGTGTAAGTAAAGCTGTTATTTGTAAATGACTTAATACTTAAAAATGGAATCTAGCTGAACATTTTCTAGTGCTCAATTCCAGCATCTAAAAGAGAGAGAGAAAAGGTGACTGACTCATTAAAAGAAATCCTTTGGTTGGCAAAAAATACAAGCCAAAACAAAAGAAAAACTCTGGAGAAATTCTAAAGGAGAATGATAAGCTGGGAAAAAAATATTTGCCTCTCAAATGACCAGGAGTTTTCTTTCTTAAATATATTTTAGGAATTGTGGGAGTGTAAAGAAATACAAAGCAATAGAACAGTGTGTATTAGTCCCTAAGTAGTGTCCAACTTTTTGTGACCCCATGGACTGTAGCCTGCAAGGCTTCTCTGTCCATGGGATTCTCCAGGCAAGAATACTGGAGTGGGTTGCCATGCGCTCCTCCAGGGGATCTTCCTGACCTAGGGATCAAACCCAGGTCTCCCACACTGCAGGCAGATTCTTTACCAACTGAGCCAAGTAGGCAAAGATAAATGAGCACTAAAAAATACAAAAAACTGGCTTCCTTGGTGGCTCCATGGTAAAGAATCTGCCTGCCAGTGCAAGAGACAGGTTTGATTCCTAGTTCAAGAAAATTTCACGTACCACAGGACAGCTAAGCCCATGTGCCACAAATTCTGAGCCTGTGCTCTAAAGCCTCTGTGCCGCAGCTACTGAAGCCCGAACACTCTAGAGATTGTGCTCTGCAGCAAGAGAAGCTGCTGCAATGAGAAGCCCATTAGCCAACTAGAGTAACCCCCACTCTCTGCAACTAGAGAATAGCCCGTTCGACAACAGAGACCCATTACAGTCAAATAAATAAGTAATACAAATAGTGTTTTGATTCATAAAAAATATGTTCAACCTCATGTGAAGTGCTGCTTGTTATTTAATTTTATTTGAGGAATGTAGAAATATAAGTATATATTACTAAATTTGCTTGCATTTCATAAGGAAACTTTTAAGTATTTGCAAGAACTAAAAATGTTTGCCTAAATCAAGGCAGGAAGGTGGAAGGAAACAGGTGAACAGGGACAGGAATTAGGGTACAGTTTCTAAAATGAATATCTTTTCTTTTTCTTTTGTTTTTCAACTATGTACCTTACTTTTATTAAAAAATATAACAAACTGTAATTTTTTAATTACATAAGTTTCAGCTGTACAGCGTTATAATTTGACATCTGCATACATAGTGATCACTTCCCAAAGTCAATAAAATGTAACTTTTCTCCCAGATTTGAAAAGTAAGAAGTGCATTTGAGTCTAATTTGCTTTCTTGATTACCATAGATATTGAATTCCATAAAGTGTTCATTTGTTGTTTGTATTTTTACTGCAATGACCTTTGTTGTTTATATTTAGAGATATTTTTGTTTTTCTTACCAAATTTTATAATCCTTTAAAATATAAGGAACAAGTACATTTTAGTATTTTTTTCACTTTTCTTAACTGTTTTCCCTTTCATTTAGTTTATTGTACATTAACTTACAGAAATATTAATTTTTGTCAACTCTATCAATTTTATTTTGTTGGATTTTTTTAAAAATTGCTTTAAATCCTATCCCCAAATCAGGCTTTTATATATTTGTTTCACATCTATTAGGTCTGATTCCTCTTTATTACTTTTCTTTTTAAAAAATTTTTTTAAAATATAAATTTATTTATTTTAATTGGAGATTAATTACTTTACTACTTCAAAATTATTCTCACTGTTTTCACCAGTAGATTTTTCCAAGATGAATGTAAAGATTGTAATGTCAATTTCATTTCCTATGAAATAATTTGGAAAAATGTCTCTGAATACATAGGGTTTCTATCCAGGAATAACGTATACTTCTCAAATTATTTGTCTCTTTTGCTTTTTAGTTTAGCTTTACTGATTTTTATATAGTTCTAATATAGTCTCTATCATATTTATCCTAATTGTACACTTTTGTCGATAATGTGAGCTATATAATTTCCTCTACATATTGCTAAAATATAGAATGATGAATATGAAAATTATGGTTATTCAGTTATTTATCATTTGTTTTGCTCCAAACCATCTTAAAGAAGTTGCCATTTCAGTCTGTGATATCTCAAGTACTGTATTTAGGTTTGTTGTATTAAATACTTGTTGAATTTATAAAAGTGATGGCTTTTTTTTTTTTGAATAGTTTTAACTAGAATTTCTTATTTTTTCTACTTTATTAATCAGAAATTCCCTAAAAAGTTCCAAAGAATAGCCACCAGGATATCTTATTCTTAGTCCTGAATACAGTGCGGATACAGTGATTTGTTAGTAGGTTAGAAGTTGGTGTTAGTTAAAAGAAGACTTGATTATGTTAAGAAGTAACTATTCTATTCCTTTAATTAAGAATTACTTTTTTGAAGAGAATGGATGCTGAATTTTGTGAAATGCCTTGTGGGACACTATTAGAATTTGAAGCCCAGCTCTAGCACTTCCGAGCACTGTATCAAATGCAGGCTAGCTACTGCTCCTTGCAGCTTTGTTGTTTGTAAAATGGACACAACAGGTGCTGTATGGCTTAATTCATACCCTATTTTTTCAGAACACCACTCTTAGTAAGTCACTCGCCTTCAAAAAAATGCATTTGCTTCTTCTTGTCAGCAAGATTAAGAAATAAGTTTGTCCTCTGCTTTTCAAGGCTCTGTTTATTCAGGAAGGAAGGGTGGAGTTGAGTTAGATACTAATTTTTGAGATGTTTAAGTTCTCATAAAGTGGAGCGTGTTTATTTTTGTCTTGGTGTCCTAATGTGCATAATATTCAAGCAGTTGTCAAAATACTCTGACTGGTTAGTCATCTGCCCATATGTATGGAGGGCTAGTCCCAATGTATATAAGCATGAACCTCACTGCCAATCTATTACTATCTATTTTACTATTAGCAAGCTTACTTATTCATCTAATGCGTGAGTGCTTCAGTCCTACCCGACACTTTACTACCCTATGGACTGTAGCCCGCCAGGCTCTTCTGTCCATGGGTTTCTTCAGACAAGAATACTGCAGTGGGTTGCAATCCCCTCCTCAGGGGACCTTCCTGACCCAGGGATGGAACTTGCATCTCTTATGTCTCCTGTATTGGCAGGCGAGTTCTTTACCACTAGTGCCACCTGGGAAGCCCCATTTTATCTTCGATCTTATCTTAATTCTAATTTTCTTATACAGGTGATTATTTTAATATTCTGTGGAAACCTCACCTGAAATCTGAACATTTTTTATGAGGCAGTGGAGATTTGTCTACTGTCAGTAGTAGTAAACTTACAGTTTACAGTAAACTTACAGTTACAGAACTGTAATTTGTACATTAAAATGTGCAGAAAGGAGGTATGCCTTTTATTAATACATGTTGTATAATTGTGGTGAAAACACTTTGTGGTTTTATTAAAACTTGTTAAATTACTGATTTTGTGATAGAGGTAATACTTAGTACTCTATATGCCAGGAAATGTAAGCACATCCTTGTTAAGAAGTCTTTTCTTCAGAATGAAGGATCCTTTGTTTAATTTAAAACATTTAAAATTTTTTGTTTGTTTGTCCATTGACTTTGGCTACCCTGGGTCTTGGTTACTGCCCACAGGCTCTCTCTGGTTGCAGCCAGCAGGGGTACTCTCTAGTCTGGCAGCCTCTCTTGCTGTGGAGTGCCAGCTCTAGAGTGCTGGCTCAGAGGTTATGGCTCAGGGGCTTAGTTGCTCCATAGCATGTGGGATCTTCCCAGCCCAGCAATTGAACCCATGTCCCCTGCATTGACCAGTGGATTCTTTACCACGCGACACCAGGGAAATCCAATGGAGGACCTTTTACAAGTTAGATCCTGCAGATCCTCTAAGCCTCGGTCTACCTATTCAGGCAATGCTTTTAAACTATCTGTGCTTTAACTGACTTCTTCCTTTATGTCACCTCGCCACTGCCTCTCGCATACAACTATGGCTGTCTCCTTAGCTATCTTCACCATTCTTTTGTGGGTTTTGGCAGAAACTTCTGGATCTCTTGCAGTGAGGAGGCTGGGTGTGTTAATTCAGTCCTTCCCTCTGCCCAGTTAATCCTCACCTTTATTTTTCTATCACATTTGGCTGCCTGTTTAGTGGGGGTACCCTTTTTGTTGATATCCATCAGGAATTCCAAAGCATGAGCCAGGACTAAGCCTTGCTACCAAGTGAACTCTCAACCCACTCCGCCAAGGGTGCTGATCCCTCAATGGAGAGTTTATCTCACATCTGTCGTCTCCTGCCTGTTTCAGCTTTCTCTCCCTCCTGGCTGAAACATTCACTTGGATCACATCTTTCTGACCTTGAGAATTTTCTACCTGTCTCCTTCTACTTCTACTGTAAAAGAAACTCTATTTAGGCCCACTTTCATCTTCAAGGAGCCTCAGGAGAGCCAAGTGGTAGGAATTTTCCAAACAGGAGGTGACATTAGTTTAATTCTGAGAGGAACACGGAGCAAGGAGCAAGCCAGCCTTCCCGCTTTCCTGCCCTGGTGCTGACACTTACTAGCTGTGTAACGTTGGACCAGGAATCCCTGTTCCTCAGGTTTCTTAATTTTAGATTGATGATAATAACAATCCTTTCCTTACAAAGTTGTTGTAACAAAAAAAAATTGGTTCATACTATGTAAATGTAATAGCTTAGAACAGTAACTAAGTAGTCAGTACTTGATATCTGTTAGTAATTATTCTTTTATTATGATTTTAAATAATAGTTTTAAAATCCTTCTTTTATATCTTGGAAGATGGAGAGCATAAGTAGGATACAATGAAGTGAGGCGTCTAACTGAAGGGAGGGAAGTAACTTCTTATTTGTCCGTGCTGAGTTGCTCAGTCTTGTCCGTCTCTTTGTGACCTGTTGTACTGTAGCCCACAAAGCTCCTCTGTCCATGGGATTTTTCAAACAAGAATACTGGAGTGGGTTGCCATTTCCTCCTCCATGGAATCTTCCCAACCAGTGATTGAACCTCATCTCCTGTGTCTCCTGCATTACAGGCATATTCTTTACCACTGAAACATAAGAGAAGCCTAAAATGCACAGACGGAGGAGGTGGGGGTTGAACCTGGGGCCTCGTACGTGCAAAGCATGCAATATACCACTGAGCTACACCCCCTGCAACTTTTTATTGGCCACCATTTAATTGGAAAAGAAAGTTAAAAATGCAGGTGTCTGATTATCTAGGACTTTGAAAATGCTATGTAATTTATTATTTTTAAATAAACTTTTCTTTTTATTAAGGAAACTCTTTAAATCATTCAGACTTCTTTGTAAACTCCTCTTATGGCTGTATCTCTGTCCTATAAGATCTCACCTCCTAAACAGGTCCTTTTACCTAGGGTTTATTTTCCTTTTTTTTTTTTTTTTTTTATTTTATATTGGTGTATAGCCCGTTAACAATGTTGTGATGGTTTCAAGTGAACAGTAAAGGAACTCAGCCATACATATACATGTATCCATTCTCCCCACAAACCCCTCTCCCATCCAGGCTGCCGCAGAATATTGAGCAGAGATCCATGTGCTATACAATAGGCCCTTTGTTGGTTATCTGTTTTAAATATAGCAGTGTGTACATGACCCCACCCAAGATCCCTCCCTATTCCTGCTGCTGCTGCTAAGTCGCTTCAGTTGTGTGCAACTCTGCGATCCCATAGACGACAGCCCACCATAAACTCAAACAATGCCGTATAATTTATACATACAATAATAAGCAATGGAAAAATTGATAAAGTTTAAGTGATCTATGATGATAATAAAGTTGTTGTTTTAAATCAATCCATTAGAGGCACAGACAGCAGAATTAAAGAGTGAAACAGAGATTATAGTTACGGGAATTCAGCCTTAAGGTGNAATGGAAAAATTGATAAAGTTTAAGTGATCTATGATGATAATAAAGTTGTTGTTTTAAATCAATCCATTAGAGGCACAGACAGCAGAATTAAAGAGTGAAACAGAGATTATAGTTACGGGAATTCAGCCTTAAGGTGATGCAGGTTTCCACTAAGTTGTTGAAAATAGTGGTGGTGACACACAAAAGCATAGACATGGTTACTGGGGCTCAGAGAGAGGCTCTGGCAACAGGTGCTTCTGAGCCAGGGGTCATGGTCGAAGCAAGTGGAATGAAGTTAGCAGAAGGTGTTGTCTCGGCAGAAAAGCTTTGCTTTTAGATTAATGAAGTTTGAGAAAGTGATAGCCTATTTGGGTGGAAATACCATTGATAGCGATCAAACTTTTTTGTGTAAAGGGTCAAATAGTAAATATTTTAATTGTGGGACAACTATTGTCTCTGTTACATATTCTTCTTTTTTA
>SJYW01002596.1:0-12058 GCA_006410735.1 Raphicerus campestris
ATTCTCCAAGCCAGGCTTCAGCAATACATGAACTGTGAACTTCCTGATGTACAAGCTGGTTTTAGAAAAGGCAGAGAAACCAGAGATCAAATTGCCAATATTCTGCTGGATCATGGAAAAAGCAAGAGAGTTCCAGAAAAACATCTATTTCTCCTTTATTGACTATGCCAAAGCCTTTGAGTGTGTGTTTCCAAGAAACTGTGGAAAATTCTGAAAGAATGCGAATACCAGACCACCTAACCGACCTCTTGAGAAATCTGTACGCAGGTCTGGAAGCAACAGTTAGAACTGGACATGGAACAACAGACTGGTTCCAAATAAGAAAAGGAATATGTCAAGGCTGTATATTGTCACCCTGCTTATTTAACTTCTATGTAGAGTACATCATGAGAAACACTGGACTGGAAGGAACACAAGCTGGAATCAAGATTGCCAGGAGAAATAACAGTAACCTCAGAAATGCAGATGACACCACCCTTATGGCAGAAAGTGAAGAGGAGCTAAAAAGCCTCTTGATGAAAGTGAAAGAGGAAAGTGAAAAAGTTGGCTTAAAACTCAACATTCAGAAAGCGAAGGTCATGGCATCTGGTCCCTTCACTCCATCAGAAATTAATGGAGAAACATTGGAAACAGTATCAGACTATTGTTTTGGGCTCCAAAATCACTGCAGATGGTATCTGCAGCCATGAAATTAAAAGACGCTTACTCCTTGGAAGAAAAGTTGTGACCAACCTAGATAACATATTCCAAAGCAGAGACATTACTTTGCAGACTAAGGTCTGTCTAGTCAAGACTCTTGTTTTTCCTGTGGTCATGTATGGATGTGAGAGGTGGACTGTGAAGAAGGCTGAGTGCCAAAGAATTGATGCTTTTGAGCTGTGTTGTTGGAGAAGACTGTTGAGAGTCCCTTGTACTGCAAGGAGATCCAACCGGTCCATTCAGCAGGAGATCATCCCTGGGATTTCTTTGGGAGGAATGATGCTAAAGCTGAAACTCCAGTACTTTGGTCACCTCATGTGAAGAATTGACTCATTGGAAAAGACTTTGATGCTAGGAGGGATTGGAGGCAGGAGAAAAAGGGGATGACAGAGGATGAGATGGCTGGATGGCATCACTGACTCGATGGACACGTCTGAGTGAACTCTGGGATTTGGTGATTGACAGGGAGGCCTGGCATGCTGCGATTTATGGGGTTGCAAAGAGTCGGACACGACTGAGCAACTCAACTGAACTGGGAGGAATCAGAGACCAAACTGCCAGTATCCTCTGGGTCATCGCAATAGCAAGAGAGTTCCAGGAAAACATCTACTTCTGCTTCATTGACTATGCCGAAGCCTTTGACTTTGTTCATCACAACAAAGTGTGCAAAATTCTGAAGGAGATGGGAATACCAAACCATCTGATCTGCCCCCTGTGAAATCTGTATGTAAGTCAACTAGCAACAGTAAGAACTGGACATGAAACAACAGACTGGATCCATATTGGGAAAGGAGTGCCTCAAGACTGTATATTGTCACCCTGCTTATTTAACATCTATGCAGAGTACATCATGAGAAATGCTGGACTAGATGAAACACAAACTGGAATCAAGATTGCTGGAAAAATATTAATAACCTCAGATATGCAGAAAACACCACCCTAATGGCAGAAAGTGAAGAAAAACTAAAGAGCCTCTTGATGTAAGTGAAAGAAGAGAGTGAAAGTTGGCTTAAAACTCAACATTCAGAAAATAAAGATCATGGCATCTGGTCCCATCACTTTATAGCAAGTAGATGGGAAAACAATGGAGACAGTGGCAGACTTAGATCCGTCTAGTCAAAGCTTTGTTTTTTTCCAGTAGTTATTCTGGATATGAGAGCTGGACCATAAAGAAAGCTGAGCACCGAAAAATTGACGCTTTTGCACTGTGATTTTGGAGTAGACTCTTGAGAGTCCCTTGGACAGCAAGGAAATCCAACCAGTCCATCTTAAAGGAAATCAGTCCTGAGTATTCATTGGAAGGATTGATGCTGAAGCTGAAACTCCAATACTTTTGTCACCTGATGTGAAGAAGCAACTCATTTGAAAAGACTCTGGTGCTGGAAATTGTTGAAGGCCAGAGGAGAAGGGGATGACAGAGGATGAGATGGTTGGATGGCATCACTGACTTAATGAACATGAGTTTGAGCAAGCTCTGGGAGTTGGTGATGGACCAGGAGGCATGGCATGCTGCAGTCCATGGGGTTGGAAAGCCTGAGACACGACTGAGTGACTGAACTGAACTGAAGAACTGATAGAAGTTATCAGAAAGAAAAGATGGCCTCTAAGGATACATTTTAAATTGCAATATCCTTCTAATCAGTAGCAATAGTTCTCAAAATATAATGGGTTTACACCCTCAAAATGATGAAGGAAAATAATGTTGGATGGTGACTTAAATTTTACATTAATTATGCATGATTTCATTAAAATGGATTCTGAATAGCTTACGTTATTCTATGGATTTAACAGAAGTGGTCTAATGGAATGAAAGTTTGTCATTCTTGCTCAATTTGCTGTAGAAATATCCAGATTAACTTTTTCCATGCATTGGCTCCTTAATGCTGGCTACTCCTGTCTCTTGGTTCTAGGAACTCACCATGAGCTGCCTTTTTTCTTTTTACAGCTGGAGAGAAAGGGACACAGAGAGGTTTTCTGTGTCTCTTCTTCTTCAGCTCAGAATTGACATATGTCACTTCTACTCATGGTCCATTGGCCGGAACCAGGCAATTAGCCCACCTAGTTTTAAGGGAAATTAACATTGGCAAAGTGTTGTCTTTCACTTGCCTGGAAAAAGACGCAGACTGGGCACTGTAGCACTAGCACTGTCTACCATAGTTCAGCTCTCTTGCCATCAGATCTTCAGTTCATACTTCTACTCAAACACAGAGCTTTCTCCTTTTTGAAAAATAATTTTATTTATTTATTTTTAGTTTTTGGCCATTTATTTAGTATCTGGCCATTTATCTTTAGTTTTTTTATTTATTTTTGTTTTTGAGTCTTTGTTGCTGCGTGGGCTTTTCTCTAATTGCAGCAGGTAGGGGCTACTCTCTAATTTCAGTGTGCAGGCTTCTCACTGCAATGGCTTCTCTTGTTGCAGGACACGGTTCTAGGGCAGGTGGGCTTCAGTAGTTGTGGCATGTGGGCTCAGTAGTTGCAGTTCCTGGGCTGCAGAGCACAGGCTCACTAATTGTGGCACACGGTCTTAGTTGCTCGGAAGCCTGTGGGATCTTACTGGATCAGAGTACGAACTGTGTCCCCTGCATTAGGTAGATTCTTCACTACTGAACCACCAGAGAAGCCCCACTAATCCCCTTCTTAACTGAGAAAACCCAAACGTCTTATTCAGTCACAAGATTATGGTCTAGGTCCAAGATCTCTGAAAGATGCAAAGTCTTCCCTCAATTAGATCCAGGTATAGCAGAAGGCACTAGTAGTAAAGAACACTCCTGCCAGTGCAGAGACATAAGAGATGTGGGTTTTATCCCTGGATCAGGAAGATGCTCTGGAGGAGAGCATGGCAACCCACTCCAGTATTCTTGCCTGAAGAATCCTATGGACAAGAAGAGCCTGGAGGGCTACAGTCTATGGGGTTGCAAAGAATCATTTGAAGTGACTTAGCATGCATGCACATAGCTCTTCTTGGACTGAGGGAACTCTGATACCAAGTTCTCCTCTCTTAAGACACAGCTGATGATGGTGGAATGGGCTTTGCTTGTGTATGATAAGTACTTCCAATTAGAAATGGGGCTGATATCAAATGCACAGTAGTCACTTGTCTGTAACAACTGAAATCCTGATGGCAGACATTATGAGGACATACTAACCTCGTGGTGGGAAATGTCCCTTAATCAGGCCCAGTTCTGATCTCGGAAGGAGCTTTCTTACCACTCCTTTCTCTACTTTATGGCTCCTCCTTACGGCAAGGAGCTTCCTTTTTGTTACATAGTCCCCTTAGCCACATCTGAAGTGCTGTCATGAAATATGCCCTCCTTGGGAGATATATTGCTTTCTCATTATGCTACCTGCTCATAGAAATTTGGATGCTCAAGTTTATTTTAAAGCTTGAACAGTCACATGAATTTTTTTAGTTCAAGCTTTTTAGTAAATCTCCATCAAAATTTGTTAGACTTCATTTTTATTTGGTTGAAGTCAGTTCCATATGCCAGTAATTACTTCTAGAGTTCTTTTCAAAGTAATATCCTCCAGACATGCTCTATATCTTTTTTTCTTCTCTGCATATCATTTTTTTTCTCTCTCAACTTAATGAGAGCTACAATGCAGATGTGAGGCTCCTGAAGAGTGGATAAATTCTTTATTCTCACCTTTATTCTGAGTAATTTTATCCAGTTGAAAAGTTTTATGGAATGTTTTTCCTTAGTGCCTTTAATAAAAAGTCTTACACTTTATGGCTTGCAACACAGGAAGATTTGACTTTTCAAACTTACAAGGTCCTGAATGTCTGAATTGCTGGACTTCATAGACAGATGATCTAAATTTAAAACCATGAACTTAACCTGATGCCAATCTGAAAATGTGTATGATTATCTTGAGTATCATTCAGGGTTTTAAATATAATCCTGAAGAAAACTAAAAGCTCTGTTTATGCAGGCCATGGGCTTTTCAACTAGTTGTGATAGAAGAATAGTTGGAGAAAAGAGTTGAATATATTGATAAGACCGTGTCACACACAACAGAGTAAAGAATCTGAGCTGGATTACATCAGCGGTGGACATAACAAAGGGCGTGAAGAAAAGAAAATTAAACATCAAATGATTGGTCATCCATGTTGAGAGGAGGACAAATAGCTTTTCTTTTCATGGATCCTGGGTCCACCTTTGTGGATGTTGACACAGTGCAAAATTGGGCAACTGAGACTGTAGTTCCAGAAGGCCTACTAATTTATTAGCACAGAAACCCGTGTTAAATACTGATGTATACTACCCCCGCCTCTCCCCATCCCAGAGGACTCCTGAAGTTTTCAGAAAAGATAATGCTGTTCTTCTTGGGGGTGTTATTATGGTTTACTGGCTACTCTTACCCTCAGATTCTAGGGAATCCAAAATACTTCTAGCTGCTTAGGTCACAAAGACAATGGAAAAGTGTAAGAGATAAAATGAGAAATGAATGTACCTTGAGCTGGTGTCATTGTCAACCATCCGAAATATTTAGAGAAATCACCACACAGGTAGTGCCTGGAGAAGACAAAGTCCAGGAAAACCTAACTCCTGAAATAGATGATTGTGTACAGGGAGACTAGTTCTGGACCAGGCCATTTGTAAAATGACAACATCAGTGTGATTATCAGCACTATTATATATGTGTTACTGTGTCCTGTATGAAGACTAAATCTGAAGTATCGCAGTAGTAACAGTTGAAAATAATATCTTGACAGAGGAACTTGATACAGTATGACTTATATACCCTTAGGGTAATAACACAGCTCTTCACATTTTATAGGTTGAAGTCTCCTGAAATATGCTCATGAAATTTTATCTCCCAACTCACCCCCTGCCCCACCTTAATACAAAAAGATATTCTAGGGCTGGCTTTCTGCCATAGTACATAGAACCCATGTGCTAGGGACTGTAGAGCACCCGTATCACAGCCTGGATGGAGGCAGAGAGCAAAAAGAGGGGTGCATAGACTAATCTGAGTCCAAGCCATATCCGTATTTCGTTCTTTGCTACTTAGACCCAAAGTGTTGAAGGAAAACCAAACTCTGTATTTTTAAAAAAACAGAAATATTTATGACAGAAGGTGGGAAACAGAAAGTGTACCCTGAGCTATTTTTAATACTAGGATGAATAACTAATTGCATTTCTAAATTCTCTTTAACTCATACTTTCCCCACCTAATTTAAAGCTGTTGTTCATGAGCAAAAGTGGGTACACAGCTTTCTGCCATCTATAGTAAGCAGAGAATCTTCTATGTTGTCCTGAATATAATCAAATCTATATAAGGTAGTATCACATATCATATCTTCAGCACAGATGGTTTTCACACAACACGTTATGTCATTGGCTCTGTGGTTTTACAAATGGCCTGACCCAGAACTGGTCTTGTATTCAATAAGCTTTCAGGAGGTAGATTTTCCTGGGTTTTGTCTTCCTCATCTACCACCTATTTGGTGAGAGTAAGGCGCTATCTCCCGCTTACAAATCCAATCACAAAATGTCAACCCTGATATGAAGTCAAGAATCTGTATAGATTCACATTAAGACATCATATCTTGCCAGAGAGCATAAAAACCTATTTTGTTTTCTAGCTCTTGATGCAGATCTCTAAAAGGAATAAAATTAATGAGAGTACTGCATTCACAGAATTCTCTGAGTCAGGTCTACAGATGCCAGCGTTGTGATTATAGTGTCATCTCTTGACAATCACAGAGACAGTTTTTAAGAATCCCCCAAGAGCATATTGCACATTATAATTTTTTCCTGTAATCTTGAATCAGCTCAGAAAGTTTGTTAATTGCTTAAGCTACTCCAAACCTGTTTGGATAGAAAATCACCCAGAAACCTATTAACTCACTCCTCTCTCAGCATGGCCCTTTATACAGACCTGAGTATCAGTTCTAGATAAATTATTTTTTTTAGATAAATTATTTTTTAAAGATATTATTCAATATTTCATCAATTTCCAGCACAATGGGTGCCTTCAAAATAGCCTCCATAATCTTTCTTCCCCCTGAAGTGTGTATAAACAAATCTAATTCCTTGTTAGATTCTAATTGTAACTGCCATATAACTGTGTCTCTGAAACTTTCTAAAAACATTATCCATATGTCAAGGTCTTTCACTAACTGCCTGGTTATCCTAATGAGAGTTTTTTTTCTTTCTCCTGCTGACTGCACCTCATTCAGTTTGTAAGCTAAATATATCAACTATAAAAATATCTTCACTATAATGAAAGATTACCAGTAATGGACCATGACAATAATTGTAATAGATAGTCCTGCAAAAGCATCATTAGTATAGATTGTGTGAGGCTGGAAAATCTCCCTCATCTTTGGTATATTACTGAATTAACTCATTTTATATGGTAGTTGAAAACCTTTGGAAAATAAACAAACCCAAGTAAAATTGATCAATGTATAAACATCTCTGAAAGCCTTTGGGTATGCAGAATTTTAAGAAAGAACCTGAACAGCTGATGAGAGAGAATGTAGGCTGAGAGAAGGAAACTGGTGTTCAGGCTGAACTAAAATCCTTAAGATTGTTGGAGAATATGGTTCTGCATGTAGTGTGGGGGCTCTTACTTTAGCCTGACCCAGTGTAACGGACACTGTCATATGCTGCTGAGACTCCCTACTTCAGGACAATCTCCCAGCTGATAAACTAACTGCCCAGGACTCAGAGCTGAGTCTGCTTCCTAGAACCACTCCTGGCATCACATTTCTTGGGTTAAGTCCTTCTATGGAAATTGCCCTCAGTAGAGGGGAGCTACCTTGGTCAAGGTTATTCTTTGGTTCCTGTGGGATTTGCTGATTATGTTGCTATTAGTTCATTTTCTCTCTTTGTTTAGTCCTTATCCGTGATGAGAGATCAGGAGATCACAGTCCATACAGACATTCTACACCAAATCTCTGGACCTGAAATAGGTACATCATTGCTATATACCTAATGTGGAGTTGTGTTGATGTTATTTTTATATCATATAAAAAGTCATTTACTTGGGTAACTCTTACACTAGGGAAAGGAGAAGTCTCAGATATTTTAAGGACTATTGGATGTAGAGTCTCAGCTGATGTTGATACCTAGCACCCAAATTGTCATCATAATTCCTTTAGAATAGGTTAACTAGGCAATAAAGTTCTGCTCCAAGTTTGTCAAAGAGCAAGCCCACTAGGGGCCATGGACCAGTAGTCATTACCCAGTCTCTGTTTTGGAGTCTAATTAGAGTGGATGTACTTATTATTTGACACAACAGCAGTTTTAATTTCTTGGCCTGTGGAGTAACAGTTATTGTGGTTGGTAGGATCCACTTCATCTTCTGCCCAGTCCTGTCTTTTCTTCCTCTCTTTCAGACAGTGGTGTGCTGGTCTGTTTAACAATGGCATCTCCCAAAGTGTGTATGGGGATCACCCTTGCTTGCTGCATTTGCCAATTTCTGAGACATAGATTTCCAGCATGGCCAATTTGAAACCATCAACTTGGAATCATTGAACAGAACTGGGAAGAGATACACATAACTACTTCTTGCTAGTTGGTACAGGTTGGTCCATTTTAGGGGAGTGACAAGCAGCAGTCCCTAATGAAGCAGCTGTGGCATTGGTGGTGTGGACTGTGTGGAGGAACTTGCCAGGCATGGCGTGTGTCTTAGCCAAGTAGTAGGTGGTGAGCCTGGAGGAAGTGTGGGTGGTGGCCTGCACCAGCAGTGGGGCATTGGAGCTGCTAGACTACATCTATTCAAAGATGGTGTGGTGTTACAGGCAATAGCATGTGATACTGATACTGGCTGGAAAAACTCAGTGCTGAGATCTGGGGATTTTTTCGCCCAGATGGTAATAGTAACTGTATTCCAGGATTTGTGCTATGCTTCTTATATAAATACATACTGTAATATATTTAATACATATACTGTGATATGAGATGGGAATACCAGACCACCTGACCTGCTTCTTGAGAAACCTATATGCAGGTCAGGAAGCAACAGTTAGAACTGGACATGGAACAACAGACTGGTTCCAAATAGGAAAAGGAGTACGTCAAGGTCGTATATTGTCACCCTGCTTATTTAACTTATATGCAGCGTGCATCATGAGAAACGCTGGGCCAGAGGAAGCATAAGCTGGAATCAAGATTGCCAGGAGAAATATCAATAACCTCAGATATGCAGATGACACCACCCTTATGGCAGAAAGTGAAGAGGAACTAAAGAGCCTCTTGATGAAAGTGAAAGAGAAGAGTGAAAAAGTTGGCTTCAAGCTCAACATTCAGAAAATGAAAATCATGGCATCTGGTCCCATCACTTCATGGCAAATAGATGGGGAAAGAGTGGAAACAGTGTCAGACTTTATTTTTTNATTTCTAAATTCTCTTTAACTCATACTTTCCCCACCTAATTTAAAGCTGTTGTTCATGAGCAAAAGTGGGTACACAGCTTTCTGCCATCTATAGTAAGCAGAGAATCTTCTATGTTGTCCTGAATATAATCAAATCTATATAAGGTAGTATCACATATCATATCTTCAGCACAGATGGTTTTCACACAACACGTTATGTCATTGGCTCTGTGGTTTTACAAATGGCCTGACCCAGAACTGGTCTTGTATTCAATAAGCTTTCAGGAGGTAGATTTTCCTGGGTTTTGTCTTCCTCATCTACCACCTATTTGGTGAGAGTAAGGCGCTGTCTCCCGCTTACAAATCCAATCACAAAATGTCAACCCTGATATGAAGTCAAGAATCTGTATAGATTCACATTAAGACATCATATCTTGCCAGAGAGCATAAAAACCTATTTTGTTTTCTAGCTCTTGATGCAGATCTCTAAAAGGAATAAAATTAATGAGAGTACTGCATTCACAGAATTCTCTGAGTCAGGTCTACAGATGCCAGCGTTGTGATTATAGTGTCATCTCTTGACAATCACAGAGACAGTTTTTAAGAATCCCCCAAGAGCATATTGCACATTATAATTTTTTCCTGTAATCTTGAATCAGCTCAGAAAGTTTGTTAATTGCTTAAGCTACTCCAAACCTGTTTGGATAGAAAATCACCCAGAAACCTATTAACTCACTCCTCTCTCAGCATGGCCCTTTATACAGACCTGAGTATCAGTTCTAGATAAATTATTTTTTTTAGATAAATTATTTTTTAAAGATATTATTCAATATTTCATCAATTTCCAGCACAATGGGTGCCTTCAAAATAGCCTCCATAATCTTTCTTCCCCCTGAAGTGTGTATAAACAAATCTAATTCCTTGTTAGATTCTAATTGTAACTGCCATATAACTGTGTCTCTGAAACTTTCTAAAAACATTACCCATATGTCAAGGTCTTTCACTAACTGCCTGGTTATCCTAATGAGAGTTTTTTTTCTTTCTCCTGCTGACTGCAC
The DNA here is from genome assembly GCA_006410735.1 of Raphicerus campestris. NCBI lineage: Eukaryota > Metazoa > Chordata > Mammalia > Artiodactyla > Bovidae > Raphicerus > Raphicerus campestris. The sequence continues at coordinate 10,084 of SJYW01002596.1, forward strand.
CTCATTCAGTTTGTAAGCTAAATATATCAACTATAAAAATATCTTCACTATAATGAAAGATTACCAGTAATGGACCATGACAATAATTGTAATAGATAGTCCTGCAAAAGCATCATTAGTATAGATTGTGTGAGGCTGGAAAATCTCCCTCATCTTTGGTATATTACTGAATTAACTCATTTTATATGGTAGTTGAAAACCTTTGGAAAATAAACAAACCCAAGTAAAATTGATCAATGTATAAACATCTCTGAAAGCCTTTGGGTATGCAGAATTTTAAGAAAGAACCTGAACAGCTGATGAGAGAGAATGTAGGCTGAGAGAAGGAAACTGGTGTTCAGGCTGAACTAAAATCCTTAAGATTGTTGGAGAATATGGTTCTGCATGTAGTGTGGGGGCTCTTACTTTAGCCTGACCCAGTGTAACGGACACTGTCATATGCTGCTGAGACTCCCTACTTCAGGACAATCTCCCAGCTGATAAACTAACTGCCCAGGACTCAGAGCTGAGTCTGCTTCCTAGAACCACTCCTGGCATCACATTTCTTGGGTTAAGTCCTTCTATGGAAATTGCCCTCAGTAGAGGGGAGCTACCTTGGTCAAGGTTATTCTTTGGTTCCTGTGGGATTTGCTGATTATGTTGCTATTAGTTCATTTTCTCTCTTTGTTTAGTCCTTATCCGTGATGAGAGATCAGGAGATCACAGTCCATACAGACATTCTACACCAAATCTCTGGACCTGAAATAGGTACATCATTGCTATATACCTAATGTGGAGTTGTGTTGATGTTATTTTTATATCATATAAAAAGTCATTTACTTGGGTAACTCTTACACTAGGGAAAGGAGAAGTCTCAGATATTTTAAGGACTATTGGATGTAGAGTCTCAGCTGATGTTGATACCTAGCACCCAAATTGTCATCATAATTCCTTTAGAATAGGTTAACTAGGCAATAAAGTTCTGCTCCAAGTTTGTCAAAGAGCAAGCCCACTAGGGGCCATGGACCAGTAGTCATTACCCAGTCTCTGTTTTGGAGTCTAATTAGAGTGGATGTACTTATTATTTGACACAACAGCAGTTTTAATTTCTTGGCCTGTGGAGTAACAGTTATTGTGGTTGGTAGGATCCACTTCATCTTCTGCCCAGTCCTGTCTTTTCTTCCTCTCTTTCAGACAGTGGTGTGCTGGTCTGTTTAACAATGGCATCTCCCAAAGTGTGTATGGGGATCACCCTTGCTTGCTGCATTTGCCAATTTCTGAGACATAGATTTCCAGCATGGCCAATTTGAAACCATCAACTTGGAATCATTGAACAGAACTGGGAAGAGATACACATAACTACTTCTTGCTAGTTGGTACAGGTTGGTCCATTTTAGGGGAGTGACAAGCAGCAGTCCCTAATGAAGCAGCTGTGGCATTGGTGGTGTGGACTGTGTGGAGGAACTTGCCAGGCATGGCGTGTGTCTTAGCCAAGTAGTAGGTGGTGAGCCTGGAGGAAGTGTGGGTGGTGGCCTGCACCAGCAGTGGGGCATTGGAGCTGCTAGACTACATCTATTCANTAATGAAGCAGCTGTGGCATTGGTGGTGTGGACTGTGTGGAGGAACTTGCCAGGCATGGCGTGTGTCTTAGCCAAGTAGTAGGTGGTGAGCCTGGAGGAAGTGTGGGTGGTGGCCTGCACCAGCAGTGGGGCATTGGAGCTGCTAGACTACATCTATTCAAAGATGGTGTGGTGTTACAGGCAATAGCATGTGATACTGATACTGGCTGGAAAAACTCAGTGCTGAGATCTGGGGATTTTTTCGCCCAGATGGTAATAGTAACTGTATTCCAGGATTTGTGCTATGCTTCTTATATAAATACATACTGTAATATATTTAATACATATACTGTGATATGAGATGGGAATACCAGACCACCTGACCTGCTTCTTGAGAAACCTATATGCAGGTCAGGAAGCAACAGTTAGAACTGGAC
>SJYW01002599.1:3913-18816 GCA_006410735.1 Raphicerus campestris
GCCTCCCTGTCCATCACCAACTCCTGGAGTTCACTCAGACTCACGTTTATCAAGTCAGTGATGCCATCCAGCCATCTCATCTTCTGTCGTCCCCTTCTCCTCCTGGCCCCAATCCCTCCCAGCATCAGGGTCTTTTCCAATGAGTCAACTCTTCACATGAGGTGGCCAAAATACTGGAGTTTCAGCTTTAGCATCATTCCCTCCAAAGAAATCCCAAGGCTGAGCTCCTTCAGAATGGACTGGTTGGATCTCCTTGCAGTCCAAGGGACTCTCAAGTCTTCTCCAACACCACAGTTCAAAAGCATCAATTCTTTGGCGCTCAGCTTTCTTCACAATCCAACTCTCACATCCATACATGACCACTGGAAAAACCATAGCCTTAAATAGACGGACTTTGTTGGCAAAGTAATGCCTCTGCTTTTCAATATGCTATTTAGATTGGTCATAACTTTTCTCCCAAGGAGTAAATGTCTTTTAATTTCATGGCTGTAGTCACCATCTGCAGTGATTTTGGAGCCCCAAAAAATAAAGTCTGACACTGTTTCCACTGTTTCCCCATCTATTCAAAATTAAAGAAAGCGGGACTAATTTGTCCTAGAGTTATATTAAAACACTGCCTAAATAAATAGTATTGTTGTGCAATATGTGTGTGTCAGGGTTTTGGGGAGGGAAGCCATTGATGTCTATTTAAAAATCTTGAATAGATAAAAAATAGTCCAGAAAGATACCAAGCTCTCTCTCAGGGTTTGTGTGTGGTTTCTCAGTCTTTTTAAAGCATACAAATCTCATGTGTTCATTTTATGCAATTTGAAATTCAAAATAAATTCAATATTAGACTGAAATCAATCTGTTAGAGTCAGAGGCCTTTGCTTTCAAGTAGCATGAGACTCAGTCCTCTCCCAACCTCTGCTCTCCTCACATCACTGCTTTGTCAGCCAAGGGTCTCCTTAGCATTATTTTCATATCAAACTCACCATGATCTGTTGTTTCATAGCAGGCAAGAGACACTGTGTACCTGTAATAGGACGCATTCCTGTGCCTCTGGGATGTGCCTGGGATTTCATAGGCAATTAAAGTCCTTGTTTTAGGATGAGCATTATTCAGAAAGCTGGAGTGAGCAAAGGTCAGCTGAAGTTATAAAGAGGGGTAGCTTGAAGAGTAAGCAAGTCTTTTCCCTTTTTCTCCTGTCTTTGTCGACTCTTCTGCTTCACCTGCTTCACTCTCCTCTCTCCCCTCCAATCTTCTGGAAGTGTGGTCCTACCTTTTACAACTATTCTGGAAAACTCACTTGACTCCTGCAATTGATTAGGAACAGTGTTGTTTTTGTTTCCCACATGGTAGCCAGAAATGATGTGTTTGGACCATATTGAGGAAGTAGGCTATTCCTCACGGGGGGTAGCTGTTCTCTGAGAGGGGCTCGGGCAAGCCAAAGCCAAAGCCTCTGGGTCCTCTTCTGCTAAGGTGGTGTCTCGACGGTCTCTACAGTGCTCCAGTGTGAATATATGTATTTGCTCACCATTGTTGTTGTTACTGTTGCTGTTGTGTTTGGTCCCTTTTTAGAGTTATAAGACTGACACATAGGAACTCTTATTCTCTCTCCAAACTTTGAGCAAAGTAAACAGTTCTTCTTGGTCTTCATCACTGCAGGGATTTCACATATGTCCCTGATATTTCATTCATCCGTGCATGCCTGTGTACATAGTTATCGAACAATCACTGTACCGAGGCCCAGTGACACAAAACCCTAATTGAATCTGACCATCTCCTCCTCAAGCCCGATTTCGACCTCTCTATCAGCAACACTATTTCTCCACGCTTCCCTGGTGGCTCAGACAGTAATGAATCCACTTGCAATGAAGGAGACCTGGGTTTTATCCCTGGGTCAGCAAGATCCCTGGAGAAGGAAATGGCTACTCACTCCAGTATTCTTGCCTAGAAAATACAATGGACAGAGGAGTCTAGTGGGCTACAGTCCATGGGGCTGCAGAGTCAGATATAACTGAGCGACTGACACACTGTCATCCTTCCTTCCAAGATCCTCTACTAAATGACACGTCACCTACCTTTGTATGGGTTACATACCTTTCATCAGAGTCTCCCTACATGAAGTTTGCCTTGGCCCAAACTGTCCTTGTCCCTATTTCCTCCCAACTTACTCTAATCATTCTTTAGGTGTCTTATTAGTGAATACTTTCACCAGGAGGGCTTTCCTAGAACTCAGACCAGACTGAAAGCTCCTCTATTATAATTAATTCTTGATAAACTTCATGATATAACTGTTCAGTTGCATTTCATCCCCACTGCATGGTATGATTCTTTAAAGCAGAGACCATCCTTATCATTATATCCCCAGAATCTACATGGAACATGGCACACAGATGACACCTAATGAATAAATGCAACCACAATGGTCTTTGTCTCATAAGCTGCAGAAGGGTGTGAAGCTGGGATTTTGACCTCCTAGAGGGTCAAGTTAACCTCTTCCTGGTTTTTGTAACTTAGGAGAGTGTAGATGTGTTGTTAACAGACTCAGAGAACTAAGGATCATGGGGAGGATTTTAATTTATAAAATATTTATTTAAGCTGCAGTTATATGTAGGTCTCTGCTTGGAACTGATCCTGATGTACATTAATGCTATATTATAATTAGATGCCAGTATCATCTTGCTATGTAAATAATGTTCAGCATAGGTTTATTAAGTGATCCATACTATTAAGTCACTGGAAATTATGAGGAAGAAAAGGCTATCTGACCACTCTTTGCTTCAACTGTTAGATCTGGGAAACACTCTCTGACACTGCATAGGAACTCGTGTCTAGATTGTTTACATGACGGTCATGTAAGCTCCACATGGCATTTGTCATTCTCCTGGGCTGGCAATAAACCTATCATCACTTAGAGGAAACTAATCTGGGTAGGTAATGACAGGAATGAATAAAGTCATTTTGTAGATGTGCAACTGTGGTCATTAAAAATAAAGCAGACCCTTCTCAGGGGGCTGCTAACCTTGCCAGATAGTTGACATTGTTTAGATCAGAGGACACTCAGCCTGTATGTGAACAGAGAAGAAAAACACCAGGATTTCCAGACAAATGCTTGCTCTCTCTCCCTAAGTTTTACTTGAGTTTATCAGCAGTGGAGCTGATCTGGAATGAAATGAAATGGTGGCCCCAAGTGGGATCCAGCCTCCCAGTTATTAGCCACACAGTGGGAGACAATTGACAGACATATGCACCGAGATCACTTGATAAAATTTCTGCTCTTTATCTCAGCTTATCTCATAGCATTGTCCTCTCGCATCCTAGCAAATTTTGGGGCCCTAGAGAAATGAAAGGACAGAATGCTTCGTCCTTGTTTGTCAGTAAAGTCGTTCCAGAAAGTGTCACTGACAAGAGGGTTAGGGATTGGTTTCTTTGCACAGAGATTCTAAATGAGCACATAGACACATATGCAAAAAGTAGGATTTATGCCACTGAATATGGCTTGTGAGGAGAGAGTAAACCTCCTGAATTTAGCAATCAAATTTGTTAAGGCTTCTCTAAAGCCTAAACTTCCAATTAACAAGCAAATCATCATCAGACAGCCAGTGAATGGTGAATTCATTCCATTCAACATCTTTTCAAAAGTGGATTTTGTGCACTTATCTCCATGAAAACCCAGCAGGAAGATTTTCCCTGGGAGTGCTCCTACATCTGCCTGTTTTTAATGACGGTAATGGCAAGCAATATTCTACAATTACTTTGGCGATCTCATTTCAAGCATGCAAATCATAATATTGAAGAGCCCAGCAGAAGCCATTTGTTCCTTGGAACCACGAGATAAGTTCTGTGGGGTAAGTGAATGCAGCTTGGAGAAGGCCAGCCCTACTGTCTCATAACCTCTACTGCAAGGTGGTAGAATTTGCTCACCTTAGTATAGACATCAAAGAAGAAAAAAAATCATTCCCAAAATGAAGTAGATTTTTTTTATTCCATTCATGAAAGATACATTTTGTAACTCATTTATTTAATTAAAAATAACATCATTTAAAGAAAAAATTTAGGAAAAGGATAAAAGCACATGCTAGTGCTAAAGTTCACGGAGTCAAAGCCAAGACTGCTAGGGAGTGAGAGCTCCTTTACGTTCCACAAAGTTNATATTGAAGAGCCCAGCAGAAGCCATTTGTTCCTTGGAACCACGAGATAAGTTCTGTGGAGTAAGTGAATGCAGCTTGGAGAAGGCCAGCCCTACTGTCTCATAACCTCTACTGCATGGTGATAGAATTTGCTCACCTTAGTAAAGACATCAAAGAAGAAAAAAAATCATTCCCAAAATGAAGTAGATTTTTTTTATTCCATTCACAAAAGATACATTTTGTAACTCATTTATTTAATTAAAAATAACATCATTTAAAGAAAAAATTTAGAAAAAGGATAAAAGCACATGCTAGTGCTAAAGTTCACGAAGTCAAAGCCAAGACTGCTAGGGAGTGAGAGCTCCTTTACGTTCCACAAAGTTCCTGATGCCTTTTCCTTTTTTTAAATTTTTTTATTATTTTTTTTTATTTTTTACGTTCTGGCCAACTCAGCCGAGCTGTAACATAGTTAGTCTTATATATATATATCTAGAGGCAACATAAATGAGATAAAGCAATCATAGTGTAGTAGCATTAACATATGTTAAAATTCATTTAACAAATACCATATGAAAGGTTAGTGACTTCCCTGGTGGCTCAGACGGTAAAAGTGTCTACCTACAATGCAGGAGACCTAGGTTCAATCCCTGGGTCGAGAAGNTAAAGCAATCATAGTGTAATAGCATTAACATATGTTAAAATTCATTTAACAAATACCATATGAAAGGTTAGTGACTTCCCTGGTGGCTCAGACGGTAAAAGTGTCTACCTACAATGCAGGAGACCTAGGTTCAATCCCTGGGTCGAGAAGATCCCCTGGAGAAGGAAATAGCAACCCACTCCAGTACTCTTGCCTGGAAAATCCCATGAATGGTGGAGCCTGGTAGGTTACAGTCCATGGGGTCACAGAGTCGGATGACTGAGCGACTTCACTACTACTACTACACTATATGGAAAGTTGGAGCTTCCCTGGTAGCTTGGGTGTTAAAGAGTCTGCCTGCAATGCAGGAGGACCAGAGTGTGTTCCCTGGGTGAGGAAGATCCCCTGGAGAAGGAAATGGCTACCCACTCCAATATTCTTGCCTGGAGAATCCCATGGACAGAGGAGCCTAGACGGCTATAGTTGATGGAGTTGCAAAGAGTCAGACACAACTGAGAGTAACACACACACACAACTCACACCCACATATATGGGAGGTTCAGTGGAGAAAAAGGGAAGATGAACCAACAGGGTGACTACTCTTTACTGGCTCACAGCTGTAGAACGGGAGGGAGTGAGTTCCCATTACACCGGCTGATCACTGGATAGTGCTATTCAAAGGTAGGAATTGAGTTTTAACAGAGAGATACAATTTCAGTAAGTGATGAAGATCTTGAAACCAGCTTATTTTTGTAGGAATGATACAGAAAGTAAAAGACAGATAATATTGCAATGGAAAACTAGACGCTTAAGTGGGCTTCTCTCATAGCTCGGCTGGTAAAGAATCTACCTGCAATGCAGGAGACCCTGGTTTGATTCCTGGGATGGGAAGATCCACTGAAGAAGGGATAGGCTACCCAATCCAGTATTCTTGGGCTTCCTGTGTGACTCAGCTGGTAAAGACTTTCCTGCAGGGAGGGTTAGAATGGAGAATACATGTACACCCATGGCTGATTCATGTGAATGTATGGCAAAAAACACCATAATATTGTAAACTAATTAGCCTCCAATTAAAAAAAAGTACATATATATAAATAAGCCCCCAAAAAAATGAAAAGAAAGAAAAATGTTTGAATTAAAAAAAAGAAAAAAAGGAATTTCCTGCAATGGGGGAGACTTGGGTCCCATCTCTGGCTTGGGAAGATACCCTGGAGAAGGGAAAAGCTTCCCTGGAGAATTCTATGGACTATACAGGGTTGGAAAGAGCATGAGTGAGTCACTGAGTGACTTTCACTTTCAAGTGGGAATCCACTCTTAGTCCTCTCAAACTATTATAGAAACCTTCTGTAGTAAATTCTCCTCATCCAGTTTTATGCACCAAGATCCTGGCTCTAGTCCTGAAGAAGGATCACTGTTTCAGATAACTCCTTTAACACCTCTTGGAAGGTTCTTTAACTTGGAATTTCCTAAAAGCATGTAAGTTAGGCTGAGGCTAACAGAACATACACCATGATATGTGAACTTTCTGAATATACTATTGATTTCAGTTAAGCAGAGAAGATATCATAATGTGTACATGGACTATAACCTGGTCTGATACTAACTTCTAGTTACCTCTCTAGCAAGGAGTTCTCTAGGAGAAACTTTAGTCTATTATAATTAGGGTATTTTTTCTGTTTAAATATAGTCATAATATTTTAATATTTAAATTCTGCTCATCCTTTTCTGTGTCTTTGTCCCATCACAGTTTATACTGTGTGTCATTTCTTTGTGTTGGGGTCCTGTCCCATAGGCAGAAAATATCAATTGCAGCTTAAGAAAAAATTCTCAAAGTTGCCTATAGGCAAATCAAGGTTAAAGGAGGTTTGGCTCCTCCATGATATGGTCTCAAGTACTTTGCCTTAGAATTTATTGTTTATTGTTCATGAGGTTCTGTGGTTCTCTGCTGTGTCCTCTATTCTAACTGCCTTGGATCCTGCAAGCAGATGCCCATCTACTCTGTCCGTGTGTGCAAATGAAGGGAACAGGTATTTATGTTTGCTTTTTTGTAAAAAGAGTAACTCACAGGTTGGCATTCAAGCTGATAGATTTCAAGTATGGACAGGATTTTGCCTTTTGTGAAATTCTACTAGAAACTTGCCAAGCCTGCAATAGGTTTAGAACAATTTGTGTCCAATTCCTTGAATCCTTCTTCCTTGAACAAAAAAGACTCCATTAAGTGTTTGCTAACTTGGATGATCTCTTCATCTAAGGAAATGGGAATTTTTCTAGAAGACAATAGAGAGGTTTTTGAAGTTTTCTAAGTCTAGTATTTCATAAGGATTTATCTATAAGTAGGATTTAATAACAATGATATACATAGATAACATTAAATAGCACTTACCACATTTCGGCCCTGCTTTGAGTGTTTAGCCTACAGCATCTCATTTAGTCCTTACAGCAGTCTTGTGAAGTACATAGTACTATCACCTCCACTTTACATATGAGGAAATCAAAATATAGAGATATTACTTTTTTTCCAAAGGTCACATACAGGTTCAAGTTCAGATATGCTGGCTCTAGAGTTCATGTTTGTTTTTATTTTCTATCTGCAAAGGACTCTTCGGGAGCCACTGAAATGGTAATAATGTCAGTGATAATGATTCACATATTTGATTTTCCCTTAAGAATCTGTGTGTTGTAACATAACAACCAGTGACTGATGCAGAGGCTTTGCTTTTAGGAGACGGGGCTGTTGATGTTGCTCTAAAGCACCATGTCAGCGCATCAACCTTGCTGGCAGCTTAGCCACCACTGCTGTCCCCAGACACATCAGAATCGCTTACAGCATCTGTCTTTTTGGTATTTGAGCACCTGAGTTACATCCTGAGTGGTCATAAAAGAGTCACAGAGTGAATCCTTCAGTCATCACCCATAACTGAACTGCCAGAATTTCTTAAGATGTAAAGAGTCAGGGGAAGCATTGATTCCATTCTCCCGAAAGTAAGTTACAACAATCAGCTAGTCTTCCTTAGCTTCCCTACCTACTCCTCTCTTCTGTGAATTTCTCATAGCAGTTCTTCCAAGTCTCTGAGGGGGTGGAATGAAGGAGTTTGGTCATAGGAGGATGGTAACTGTAAAGGTACAAGAGTAAATATTGTTGTTCCACTTTTTCCTTCTTTGCAAAACTGAACTAAAGGCATGTTACTTTTCCTTAAAACCTAGTTGAGAAGACAAGAGTATCTGTGATGGTTCAGAACTTGATCTGTGCTCCAGGAGTCAATTCTTTCTGTCCTTAATGGGAATCAGTAAATCTTCTGAGTCAAAACCATGAAGGCAGATATGATACGCTAATGACCACAGGCGCACTGTCTGTAACTCAGACCATGGGACAAAATGAAGGAGAGCTGGATCGACAAGTGACCAAACTCTAAGCACTGTTGTGTTTAGTTGCTCAGTCGTGTCTGACTCTTTGCCACTCCATGAAATCTAGCCCACCAGGCCCCTTCATCCATGGGGATTCTCCAGGCAAGAATACTGGAGTGGGTTGCCATGGCCTCCTCCAGGGGATCTTCCCAATCTAGGGAGCAAACCCAGGTATCCTGCATTTTAGGCAGATTCTTTACTGTCTGAGCCACTATGGAACCCTCAATATACTCATTCATCAGCATTACATTGCTTAAAAGAGGATTTCAAGATACTGGTTAAAACTTGTTTTTACTAGCTGTTTTAGGAAATGGTCAAGTGGGAGTAACATCAACCCTTCCATCTTTAGTTCTGAAGTTTTAACTGCTTGCAATTGGTTTTAATTTGGTTGTCGTGCCTTGATGTATGACACATGCATTAATTGTCTCTTTTTCTTTTCTTGGTTACTCTTTTATTTGGCAGGAGTGACCAGGGGCTAATCTGGCTTTTAGACTCCATTAGGCTGGGAAACGGAGACGGCAATGGCACCCCACTCCAGTACTCTTGCCTGGAAAATCCCATAGATGGAGGAGCCTGGTAGGCTGCAGTCCATGGGGTCGCTAAGAGTCAGATACGACTGAATGACTTTACTTTCACTTTTCACTTTCACGCATTTAGAAGGAAATGGCAACCCACTCCAGTGTTCTTGCCTGGAGAATCCCAGGCATGGGGGAGCCTGGTGGGCTGCCATCTATGGGGTCGCACAGAGTCAGACATGACTGAAGTGACTTAGCAGTAGCAGGCTGGGAAATGATAGTCTGTAACTGTATCTATGAAACATGTGGAACTTAGGGGTAGAGGCAGAGTGGAAAGTCAAGAAGGAACCAGGCTCATTAAACCAGCTGCTGCTGCTGCTGCTAAGTCACTTTGGTCATGTCCAACTCTGCGTGACCCCATGGACAGCAGCCCACCAGCCTCCTCTGTCTATGGAATTCTCCAGGCAAGAATACTAGCGTGGGTTGCCATTTCCTTCTACCTACTAAACCAGAGAGGAGACTAAACAAGTTGCCAAACTGAAGAACTAGAAATAGATATTCACAGCCAGAGTAAAGAAGGAAAAACAAGTCTGAGAGCAGACTTGAGCGGTGGCCAGTAAATGAATATCTGCCTATAAGCTGGCTTTTGTCTGACTGCTATGTGGAGAAGTGGAAGAGATGCTGATGACTTTAGGAAAAGGAGAGCAATTCCTCTCAACGTGGGCCTCTTTCCATACTTTACCATATCTGGTGTATTCAGGTATGTTCATTGGGCCTTTATTATTTCCTACATTGCTTATAGTTAATTATCTCTCAAGCATACACATCTTGGTTTCCTAGTTTATAGGAAGCTCTTGGAGGGCAAGTCTCTTTTCTGTATTACACACAACTCATAAAAATTATCTTGAACATTTCAAGAACTCGGTGAATACTTGTGATGAATTGATTAAGACAGGTAATTAAGACTTGCTGCCATGAGCCGTCTNTGTCAGTGATAATGATTCACATATTTGATTTTCCCTTAAGAATCTGTGTGTTGTAACATAACAACCAGTGACTGATGCAGAGGCTTTGCTTTTAGGAGACGGGGCTGTTGATGTTGCTCTAAAGCACCGTGTCAGCGCATCAACCTTGCTGGCAGCTTAGCCACCACTGCTGTCCCCAGACACATCAGAATCGCTTACAGCATCTGTCTTTTTGGTATTTGAGCACCTGAGTTACATCCTGAGTGGTCATAAAAGAGTCACAGAGTGAATCCTTCAGTCATCACCCATAACTGAACTGCCAGAATTTCTTAAGATGTAAAGAGTCAGGGGAAGCATTGATTCCATTCTCCCGAAAGTAAGTTACAACAATCAGCTAGTCTTCCTTAGCTTCCCTACCTACTCCTCTCTTCTGTGAATTTCTCATAGCAGTTCTTCCAAGTCTCTGAGGGGGTGGAATGAAGGAGTTTGGTCATAGGAGGATGGTAACTGTAAAGGTACAAGAGTAAATATTGTTGTTCCACTTTTTCCTTCTTTGCAAAACTGAACTAAAGGCATGGTACTTTTCCTTAAAACCTAGTTGAGAAGACAAGAGTATCTGTGATGGTTCAGAACTTGATCTGTGCTCCAGGAGTCAATTCTTTCTGTCCTTAATGGGAATCAGTAAATCTTCTGAGTCAAAACCATGAAGGCAGATATGATACGCTAATGACTACAGGCGCACTGTCTGTAACTCAGACCATGGGACAAAATGAAGGAGAGCTGGATCGACAAGTGACCAAACTCTAAGCACTGTTGTGTTTAGTCGCTCAGTCGTGTCTGACTCTTTGCCACTCCATGAAATCTAGCCCACCAGGCCCCTTCATCCATGGGGATTCTCCAGGCAAGAATACTGGAGTGGGTTGCCATGGCCTCCTCCAGGGGATCTTCCCAATCTAGGGAGCAAACCCAGGTATCCTGCATTTTAGGCAGATTCTTTACTGTCTGAGCCACTATGGAACCCTCAATATACTCATTCATCAGCATTACATTGCTTAAAAGAGGATTTCAAGATACTGGTTAAAACTTGTTTTTACTAGCTGTTTTAGGAAATGGTCAAGTGGGAGTAACATCAACCCTTCCATCTTTAGTTCTGAAGTTTTAACTGCTTGCAATTGGTTTTAATTTGGTTGTCGTGCCTTGATGTATGACACATGCATTAATTGTCTCTTTTTCTTTTCTTGGTTACTCTTTTATTTGGCAGGAGTGACCAGGGGCTAATCTGGCTTTTAGACTCCATTAGGCTGGGAAACGGAGACGGCAATGGCACCCCACTCCAGTACTCTTGCCTGGAAAATCCCATAGATGGAGGAGCCTGGTAGGCTGCAGTCCATGGGGTCGCTAAGAGTCAGATACGACTGAATGACTTTACTTTCACTTTTCACTTTCACGCATTTAGAAGGAAATGGCAACCCACTCCAGTGTTCTTGCCTGGAGAATCCCAGGCATGGGGGAGCCTGGTGGGCTGCCATCTATGGGGTCGCACAGAGTCAGACATGACTGAAGTGACTTAGCAGTAGCAGGCTGGGAAATGATAGTCTGTAACTGTATCTATGAAACATGTGGAACTTAGGGGTAGAGGCAGAGTGGAAAGTCAAGAAGGAACCAGGCTCATTAAACCAGCTGCTGCTGCTGCTGCTAAGTCACTTTGGTCATGTCCAACTCTGCGTGACCCCATGGACAGCAGCCCACCAGCCTCCTCTGTCTATGGAATTCTCCAGGCAAGAATACTAGCGTGGGTTGCCATTTCCTTCTACCTACTAAACCAGAGAGGAGACTAAACAAGTTGCCAAACTGAAGAACTAGAAATAGATATTCACAGCCAGAGTAAAGAAGGAAAAACAAGTCTGAGAGCAGACTTGAGCGGTGGCCAGTAAATGAATATCTGCCTATAAGCTGGCTTTTGTCTGACTGCTATGTGGAGAAGTGGAAGAGATGCTGATGACTTTAGGAAAAGGAGAGCAATTCCTCTCAACGTGGGCCTCTTTCCATACTTTACCATATCTGGTGTATTCAGGTATGTTCATTGGGCCTTTATTATTTCCTACATTGCTTATAGTTAATTATCTCTCAAGCATACACATCTTGGTTTCCTAGTTTATAGGAAGCTCTTGGAGGGCAAGTCTCTTTTCTGTATTACACACAACTCATAAAAATTATCTTGAACATTTCAAGAACTCGGTGAATACTTGTGATGAATTGATTAAGACAGGTAATTAAGACTTGCTGCCATGAGCCGTCTCTAGTTGATTTGAACAGATGGTGGTGGTNCAGAAAACTAAGATCATGGCCTCTGGTCCCATCACTTTGAGAGTGTTAATAGTAGTCTTGGTAGGGAGGCCAGAGGTCCCCAAGTGGCAGAAGGAAATAAAAGTGCCAGTGGCAGACATTTTTTTCCCCCTTTTCTCTTCTAATCTGTGTGGTCATGGTGACACCTGGTTCTGCCTGATCTTTGTCTCAAACCTTGAGCTAACCAGTGCATTTTTCTCATGGAAATATCTTACTTAAGCTGTGTTAATTTACTATATGTTTGCTTGGAAATCTGCCTTTCTTTAAGATTCATGTCAATTGCTTTATGGCTGAGGATGACTCACTTTGTGCCAGTGCTATCTCAAAATGCATGTTGTGGATGAGGGGCCTGGTACAATTCCCAATTTTGAGGTGTTTCCTTTCTCTAATTAGCAGTTTGCTAATAGATATATTACTCCTAGCTAAAGACTAGTGATGGGGGACTCTTTCTGTCCCCTTCTGATGTCTATGTCAGAAGCTTTCTCTATCTCTTTTATACTTTAATAAAACTTTATTACACAAAAAGCTCTGCACCATCAAGCTTGTCACTGGCTCCCGATTAAATTCCTTTCCTCCAGAGGCCAAGAACCCTGGCATTGTTCATGGCTCATGGCAGCAGCAAACTTTCAACATCATGACATAGATGGGAAAACAATGAAAACAGTGACAGACTTTATTTTGCTTTATTTTGGGCTCCAAAATCACTACAGACAGTGACTGTAGCCATGAAATTAAAAGACACTTGCTCCTTGGAAGAAAAGCTGTGACAAACCTAGACAGCATACTAAAAAGCAGAGACATTACTTTGCCAACAAAGATCCATAGAGTTAAAGCTATGGTTTTTCTAGTAGTCATGTATGGATGTGAGAGTTGGACTATAAAGAAAGCTGAGTGCTGAAGAACTGATGCTTTTGAACTGCAATGTTGGAGATGACTCTTCCAAGTCCCTTGGACTGCAAGGAGATCCCAACCAGTCCATCCTCAAGGAAATCAACTATGAATAGTCAGGAAATCAACCAGTCCTTCATTGGAAGGACTGATGCTGAAGCTGAAGCTGCAATAGCTGAAGCTGCAATACTTTGGCCACCTGTTGCAAGAGCTGACTCATTGGAAAAGACTCTAATGTTGGGAAAGATTGAGGGCAGGAGGAGAAGGGGATGACAGAGGACTAGATGGTTGGATGGCATCACTGACTCAATGGACATGAGTTTGAACAAACTCTGGGAGATGGTGATGGACAGGGAAGCCTGGTGTGCTGCAGTCCATGGTGTCACAACAAGTCAGACACAACTTAGTGACTGAATAACATCAACAACCAGAAGTCCTGTTATTATAGGTCAACATAATCTTAGTGTGCCCATGGTTTACTGGGGAAGAAAAAAGCAGAGATATATATACCCAAGACATAATTTTTCAATATTCACTAAAATGTTTTCCCAATCAAGTACCTACCCTCTGGCAGACACTGGCATGGGGACTAGGTAAGTGTTATAAAGGTGAGCAGGACATTTCCACCCTCCTGCCTTGCCATTCTTTGTCGTAGATATGGTATAAATTCTGAAGTCCCTAACCTTCAGCCCTTTGCTTTTAAGAGAAACCTGTGTAGAATAGGGAGGTGGTTGTGTTGTTGCTATAGCTGCTTTTCAATGGGAAATAGATGGGGAAACAGTGGAAACAGTGTCAGACTTTATTTTTTGGGGGCTCCAAAATCACTGCAGATGGTGACTTCAGCCATAAAATTAAAAGACACTTACTCCTTGGAAGAAAAGTTATGACCAACATAGATAGCATATTCAAAAACAGAGACATTACTTTGCCAAAAAGGTCCATCTAGTCAAGGCTATGGTTTTTCCTGTGGTCATGTATGGATGTGAGAGCTGGACTGTGAAGAAGGCTGAGCACCAAAGAATTGATGCTTTTGAACTGTGGTGTTGGAGAAGACTCTTGAGAGTCCCTTGGACTGCAAGGAGATCCAACCAGACCATTCTGAAGGAGATCAGTCCTGGGATTTCTTTGGAAGGAATGATGCTAAAGCTGAAACTTCAGTACTTTGGCCACCTCATGCGAAGAGTTGAGTCATTGAAAAAGACTCTGATGCTGGGAGGGATTGGGGGCAGGAGGAGAAGGGGATGAACGAGGATGAGATAGCTGGATGGCATCACTGACTTGATGGACGTGAGTCTGAGTGAACTCCGAGAGATGGTGATGAACAGGGAGGCCTGGCATGCTGCGATTCATAGGGTCGCAAAGAGTCAGACACAACTGAACGACTGAACTGAACTGAACTGACAGAAGAACTGGAAAATAGAGAAAAGAATAATATCCAGCATCCCACCATACTAAAGCAACTACTACTACAGATTTCACATAATTTACTCTAGACTTTGACAGTTTTTTTGATTATCCAGAGATACATAATTCTGCATTCTTTTTCTAGGGAGCTATGTTTTATAACCATCATTTTATTAATTCTAGAATAATACAACAAGAGATTATCACTATTTACTTGTGTCGTCACTGGACAGCTATTAAGTAGTAGAGCTGGGCAGGGCTGTGAACCCACGTGTGCTGCCGTCCAAAGATCTGAAGTCACACGACACAGCTCCCTTCTCCAACCCCATCTCGTGCCACTCTCTACTTTCTACACGGCTGATCTTCTTTGAGTTCTTCAAACATACTACACTCTCTAGTTAGGAATTATAGGAATGGAAACCAGAAAGAGTGACAGAAATAGAAAAATGACAGCTCTTAGTAATCAAGGGAAAATTTTATGGTTAAAAATATTCTTTAGTCACAACTGGCTTAATGATTTCCTGTAAATTGTGTCAATAACCTGAAGACAGATTACTATGTGCTCTTTTGGGTCTTTTCTCTTCTGAGCATTAGCCCCACCTTGACCACCCCTGCCCCCTCCCAA
>SJYW01002602.1:0-10260 GCA_006410735.1 Raphicerus campestris
CAGGGTAGTCATTTCTGAAAAAATGGCCTGACCTTCCAAAAAGCACGTGATTTTTCACCCCATTCCCAACATTCCTACTTGGCTCTAACTCTATATTGTGGACAGGCACACACTCTAAACAGCTGCACTTGACTATAAGGTCCCCGAGGGCAGAGCCGAGTATCATCCCCACTAGTTAGTAAGTGCATTTTAGCTGTGCCAGGCCTGGCAACCAGATTAGACCACTGTGTGTGTGGGAACATGCTGTCCTTTGCACTAGCACTCATGTATGTCCCATGACACCTGGTGCTGGGTAGAAGGTTGTTTACAAAGGAATCCTTAGGTTTCTCTCTCTAATCTTCCACCCAGTTACCTCCTCATCTGAAGATACAAATTCAGAGATGTGTACTTCTGAAAATGGGTAGCAAAGCTATTTGTCAGATTATAATAATCATTACCCTTTTGGGTAATCTGAGAATCAGAGGAAGGCGTCTGACTCTCTCTCCAGGACAATCACAAGTTAAAAAAAAGTTGCCTCATGTGCCTAATGCCTCCTGTGTTGAACTTCTGCAGATACAAAAGAAATAAATTTGGAGAGAACAGATTCATTAATAAATACATGTTACCTATGCCATTCCAGAGCACCTGTAGGCCCCTCAAGTTCAGGAATCCCTGTTCTAGATGAGCCATTTATGAAAGACATTCTTTTTGTGGGTGACATGTTTCCAGTAACTCCCTGAATGCTCATTCACTAATGCTCATTCATTCTTTTCCGTTCCTGCTGTCTTTCAGGCAACCCAGTGGATTCAGTTCAAATGACTATCTTTTCCATTTCTCAGCTCTTCACTTCCCTGACCTCCCAGAATATTGAGTGTCAAAACAACAATCACAAACCTTACAAAGTGAATTTTGTCTGGCGCCTCCTCAAGGTGACTGCCAACTCTTGGTGAACAAAGACCATGGGTTTGTTGTTTTTGTAACCCTCTCAGTGCATACTACAGAGGCAATACAAGTGTGCCAAGTGGGCAGAGAGTGCGCTGCTTCTCTGTTCTTCTACCTGTAGGCATTTGAACTTGAACATATTGACTTTAAATCTGGGCATGTGTCCCAGAAAAGTCACATGCAAAAGGGAAGAAAGCATAACCCAGAGCAGCCAATCATCTCATTGTTCCTTTTGGGTGCACCAGTAAGACTTACTGCAAACACAAAAAGTGTTACAAAGCAAGACAAACATGACATTGAGCACAGACACTTAAGAGATTTCTCTGAGGCTGACAAAAACCCAAGTGTGGCAGAGGAATCAGGTCAGTCGGTCAGTTGTGTCCAACTCTCTGCGACCCCATCAATCACAGCATGCCAGGCCTCCCTGTCCATCACCAACTCCTAGAGTTTACCCAAACTCATGTCCATCGAGTTGGCGATGCCATCCAGCCATCTCATCCTTTGTCGTCCTCTTCTCCTCCTGCCCCCAATCCCTCCCAGCATCAGGGTCTTTTCCAATGAGTCAACTCTTCGCATGAGGTGGCCAAAGCTATTTTCTAATTAGTGCGACATCTGCAATTACTAAGCAAAGAGAAAGACCGACCCTCCCCTTGTCTCCTAGAAAATTGAAGGAGCAAAGGTGTAATGTCACTTCACTATCTTTGCTTTTCTCATCACCTTCAAACATTGCTACCCAGAACCCCCTCACACTCTAACTCAGTTCTGCTCACTGATCCTTCCCCTTCCTCTGCCTGCCCTCCCCCAAGCTGCTCTGGAAATAGTTGCAGATGACAACAGTTCCTCCGCAGCAGCTCCAAGTGGTCTTGCCAGAGAGAACAGCAGATGCAGTACTAAGGAAGGGATGAGCACGCTTGGGCACGTGACATGCCATGTTATCATCCACAAACACTTATAATACTCATGGGGCTCCTTGACTACAAAGAGGCCTAAGATCTTGTTGGGGATTTTAAGCAGCTTTCAATAGAGAGAAAAAGAGAAACAGAAAGATAACTAATAAAACAGGTGTATTATACTATAAATGCTAATTGTGCAGGACAGACAATGGTGTTAAAGATAGACCTTTATGTTCCAGATTTTCCAGGACTGTTCTAACTCAAATATCCTGTCTCACTAACTCCTTCAGTACACCTGTATGTTCAGACTATGGGTCCCAGTGTTTGTCATAATAAACAGGATCACCTCAGTGACTGATGAAGCAGGCCAGCCAACTAGATTAACTAAAAGCATGATGGCAGATTGTTCTAATCATGCCAGCAGCTTCCCACAGCCTTCAGGTAATCGTGGAACCGAATATAATACAAGACAAGTGAAATGTGAGGCTTCCAAGACTGAGAGAGCTCGCTGGGAGAAAGGTTGGAAGCTGAGGGTATTTAGCAGAAGTCAGGCTGGCAGGGTGATAGACACTTGTCTCTTTAGGCCATTCTTCCCCAAAGCCCTTTTAAAGTTACTGAGAACTATGTCAACAATTAGACTTATTGATATTCCTGGGAAGGAAGCAAATCTATTCATGTGTTGCTCTTGTTGTCCCCTAGAGAAGGAAATGGCAACCCAATCCAGTATTCATGCCTGGGAAATCCCACAGACAGAGGAGCCTGGCAGGCTACCTACCATCCACCAGGTCGCAAAGAGTATTAAACAACTTAGCAACTAAACAACAACAACAGAGAGGAGACAGTATCCACTTGCTGGGCCTTCGGCAGAACAGCAGATGGCAGGCACTGGGTGCAGCAATCCACCCCTTCCTGTCACTACTTCTCTGCCTTCCTGCCAGTCTGCTTTCTCTTATGTCCAGGGAGGCCCCAAACAATAAGCACAAGGGAAATTTTTAAAAACATAACTTCCTAACCCCTAACTTAGTGAAACAGAAAGGTTCGGAAACCCCTTAGATTGAAGAGCAGCATTCTAGGTACCTAAGACTTGAAGGCTCATCAAGTATTAACTTCATTTTTCAGATACAGAAACTGCAGATCAAGGGGTTTAAATGTTTTTCTCATGATCAAAAATACTCCACAGTTTCCTTTGGGGGAGAAATGAACCATTTATTTGTCACTCTTTCTAATATAAATTAGTCAGTCAGTCAATCAGTTCAGTCACTCAGTTGTGTCTGACTCTTTGCGACCCCATGAATCTCAGCACACCAGACCTCCCTGTCCATCATCTCCCAGAGTTCACTCAGACTCACGTCCATCGAGTCGGTGATGCCATCCAGCCATCTCATCCTCTGTCGTCCCCTTCTCCTCCTGCCCCCAATCCCTCCCAGCATCAGAGTCTTTATGTAAATTAACATGTATATATATTAATTTAATATAAATTAACATGTATGCATTTGGAAAACATACATGCATATGTAAAACATTATCTAGTGCTGAACAGCTGTTTATGAGTGAAAATAATGGTTACAAACTGATTAATCAGGCTCAGTTTTGTACTTAACAATGCAATCATTTTGAAGTGCAAACAAAAAGTCAGTGTATCTGTAGACTTTCACAGAGAGATACTTAAGCACATATTTGAAAAAAGAACCCTCCTCAATGAATGCAAGAAGACATGCAATTCCATAAGCCAACTATTCACTGGAAGGACTGATGCTGAAGCTCCAATACTCTGGCCACCCTGATGCAAGGCTGATTCACTGGAAAAGACCCTGATGCTGGGAAAGTCTGAGGGAAGGAGGAGAAGGGGGCAACAGAGGATGAGATGGTTGGATGGCATCACCAACTTGATCGACATGAGTTTGAGCAAACTCTAGGAGATAGTGAAGAACAGGGAAGCCTGGCGTGTTGCAATCCATAGGTCCCAAAGAATCAGACACAACTTAGTGACTGAACAACAAACTGACAAAACAGCCCTTGAATTACTATTAAAATATTTGCTTAAAAAAACTATCACATAGGGAAATGCATGTTTGCTAAAAGCCTTCTACAATTACATCAAAGTAACATTAAAACCTGCTAACTGAAAAGAGCCTCATGANGGAGCCTGGCAGGCTACCTACCATCCACCAGGTCGCAAAGAGTATTAAACAACTTAGCAACTAAACAACAACAACAGAGAGGAGACAGTATCCACTTGCTGGGCCTTCGGCAGAACAGCAGATGGCAGGCACTGGGTGCAGCAATCCACCCCTTCCTGTCACTACTTCTCTGCCTTCCTGCCAGTCTGCTTTCTCTTATGTCCAGGGAGGCCCCAAACAATAAGCACAAGGGAAATTTTTAAAAACATAACTTCCTAACCCCTAACTTAGTGAAACAGAAAGGTTCGGAAACCCCTTAGATTGAAGAGCAGCATTCTAGGTACCTAAGACTTGAAGGCTCATCAAGTATTAACTTCATTTTTCAGATACAGAAACTGCAGATCAAGGGGTTTAAATGTTTTTCTCATGATCAAAAATACTCCACAGTTTCCTTTGGGGGAGAAATGAACCATTTATTTGTCACTCTTTCTAATATAAATTAGTCAGTCAGTCAATCAGTTCAGTCACTCAGTTGTGTCTGACTCTTTGCGACCCCATGAATCTCAGCACACCAGACCTCCCTGTCCATCATCTCCCAGAGTTCACTCAGACTCACGTCCATCGAGTCGGTGATGCCATCCAGCCATCTCATCCTCTGTCGTCCCCTTCTCCTCCTGCCCCCAATCCCTCCCAGCATCAGAGTCTTTATGTAAATTAACATGTATATATATTAATTTAATATAAATTAACATGTATGCATTTGGAAAACATACATGCATATGTAAAACATTATCTAGTGCTGAACAGCTGTTTATGAGTGAAAATAATGGTTACAAACTGATTAATCAGGCTCAGTTTTGTACTTAACAATGCAATCATTTTGAAGTGCAAACAAAAAGTCAGTGTATCTGTAGACTTTCACAGAGAGATACTTAAGCACATATTTGAAAAAAGAACCCTCCTCAATGAATGCAAGAAGACATGCAATTCCATAAGCCAACTATTCACTGGAAGGACTGATGCTGAAGCTCCAATACTCTGGCCACCCTGATGCAAGGCTGATTCACTGGAAAAGACCCTGATGCTGGGAAAGTCTGAGGGAAGGAGGAGAAGGGGGCAACAGAGGATGAGATGGTTGGATGGCATCACCAACTTGATCGACATGAGTTTGAGCAAACTCTAGGAGATAGTGAAGAACAGGGAAGCCTGGCGTGTTGCAATCCATAGGTCCCAAAGAATCAGACACAACTTAGTGACTGAACAACAAACTGACAAAACAGCCCTTGAATTACTATTAAAATATTTGCTTAAAAAAACTATCACATAGGGAAATGCATGTTTGCTAAAAGCCTTCTACAATTACATCAAAGTAACATTAAAACCTGCTAACTGAAAAGAGCCTCATGAATTTAACTGCTGTTTTGAAATGCCTAGTTAAGGTTCAGAATGTTATCTTGTAAGGAAGGTCTGACTAGAGATGTGGTTGATATGACGACCCAGAAAGCATCCTTTGCTCCACTGCAGTCAGACAAGAGCACAATTAAGATGTAGTCCTCTAATGGGCTGATTGTAAATGAACTCCCTTTACAATAGCTATGCACCTCTAAAGTATCTACAGTGAATTCCAAAACCATTATTATTCTTAAATAGAAAGAAGCTGGTCGTATAGAAAGGATTTATGAATAAATGTAATGCATATTCTGTAAACACATATAATATTGTTAGACCAGCCCATTCAATACCAGCAGTATTCAACAATACTGCTAAATTTCACTGGCTTTACAATGTGTAATATAATGGGAGACATTTTATGGTAAATAAACGAAGTAAATGTGAAAAAGTAAACCAAACTGGAGTCAACAACAGCAGAGAGCACGTAAATGGTCACCGGAGTGAAATATCTTCACTATAAAAAACAGAAAGATCCCAGTATAAGCAGTTATATTAATTGTTCCAATTAAAGATATGCAGCCCTCCTTCACTGTGGGCAAGAATTAATTGGTAATGGCACTGCTTCTTAGCAGGGCAAAAATATCCTGAGAGATTATTCAGGTTACAACAAAAGAGAGAGTTTTCATCCTCTGCTTTTACACAGACAAACCTAACAGATATAATAAAGTTAAAAAGCAAATAACCTTTACTGTGTTCAATACAAAAGGAGATGCGACTCAGATCTCTCAATTCTCCCATTAAGTACTATCAGACTAAGACTGAATTAAGTGTGTACTTAAATTTTTTTAGTTAACTATGGCCAGTAATAAACAACGAGGTCATTTACGGTTCAAAGTTTTCATCTTTTCTCTCCAAGGAGTTATAGCTAAATTTTACACTGGAAAATTTCCTGGTGGTCCAATGATTAGGACACCACAATTTCACAGCCGAGGGGATGAGTTCCAATCCTGGTCAGGGAACTATGCTGAAATATACAATTCCAATATTCAAAATGTCTTCCTCCTAGATGGATGATATTTTGGGTTTTGCTGCAAACCTGATACACAGCCCAACTGTTCTCTGAAGAGAGTCAGCTTTTCAAAATAAACCAAAAAATCAAGGTAGCCAAAGGCCTGGCTGTTTTGCTTTTTGATAGACTCAACCAACGTAAACCAATGGTGATGAATACTGTATTTGATCTTATCCTTGGCATCGTCATTTCTGGAGTAGCTCATACTCCTGATTCTGGAGACCCACAGGGTATCATCTTACTGGCCCAGGGAAAGGAAAAAAGGAAATCTAGTCAAACAATCGGGAAATCACAGATTCTTCCTCTTCACATCCCCAGTCAGATGAAGTCACTCAACAAGTGTGTCCTTCAAATCCCCACACCCTCACCAGTGTTTTGGCCTATCTGCATGAGTGCTCATTTGCTCATTCAAGTCTGACTCTTTGCAACTCCATGGTCTATAGCCAGCCACATTCCTCTGTCCATGGTCTTTCCCATGCAAAAATACTGGAGTGGGTTGCCATTTCCTTCTCCAGGGAATCTTCCTGAACTAGGGACAGAACACGCATCTGCTGCCTTAGCAGGCAGATTGCTTACCACAGAGCCACTTGGGAAGCTTAGCTACTGTATTTGAAAACTTTTCCCAGTTTCACCAAGTAAAGTTGGAAATGACCAACTGAACTGTGAGCTTGTGATGTTTCTTTAAAAAAAAAAAAAAAACAACTAAAGAATAAAGCACAGAATTACTCATTTATATTCCTTATCCCATTCCTCACAAAAGAAAAACTAAAAATTTTAACGTGGCAGTTAAAANAACTGTGAGCTTGTGATGTTTCTTAAAAAAAAAAAAAAAAACAACTAAAGAATAAAGCACAGAATTACTCATTTATATTCCTTATCCCATTCCTCACAAAAGAAAAACTAAAAATTTTAACGTGGCAGTTAAAATTTTAATCAAAATACCCTGGTTAATGCCATAACAGAAATTCAAATACATAAAACTAGTAAGCTCCTGTTTCCTTCTACTTGGGAGGGCAGTTTAGGGGGAGGGGGAAGACTGTCTAGTTTAAATAACAATCCATTTCCACTCTAGGAAAAAGCATGGGACCTGGGGGCAGACAACCAGGTACAAGACAACCTGTGCCCTTTTCCTGATTGTGGGAGGCAGGTTAATCTTAATTCCATTCATCATTAACCCCATTTCACAAGTGGGAAAGCTATCAACTCACAGGGTTTTGTTAGGGGCTGAGAGTGAGAAGGGGACGACAGAGGATGAGATGGCTGGATGGCATCACCGACTCGATGGACATGAGTTTGGGTTAACTCCGGGAGTTGGTGATGGACAGGGAGGCCTGGCATGCTGCAATTCATGGGGTCGCAAAGAGTCGGACACGACTGAGCGACTGAACTGAACTGAACTGAGAGTGAGAGGGCTTCCTGAGCTCTAGATCACTATAGGATGTCTCTCTCTTTTCAACCATGCTCCACCTGGTGCGGGTCATGGGAGCCAACGATACAACATGATAAGGATGAACAGCCACAGGTCACAGCAACCAGTTCACCAGAAGTCATTAAAATGACAAGACGCTGACAGGCCTTGTGCTAAGACTGTGCAAGGCGGCCCTGGCAGCTTTTACAGGGCAATTAACACACCGAGGGCACCGCGCCTGTAAGGTGACAGGTAGACTCCCTGCCAGACTAACTAGCTGCCCCTGACGTTGGTCCCTTGCAACCTGGCGGCCGCGGGTCATTAGGGAAGTCACGACGGTGACTCAAAGGGCCCTTCAAACAGAGGTGAGTCAGAAGAAGGAAGGTCAGAGCCCGGTCCGCGCCAACAGCTCGGGTGCGACTGTCGGACGCCAGGCTAGGGCTGGGTCCTCGCCGGCCCAAAGTGGACTGACATGCTGGCTGGGCGGCCAGAAGCTGCAGGCCCGGCGGGAAAGCCAAGTCCTCCCGCGGCGACCCCGGGGGTCGGGTCACCTCCTGTGGGGCGCAGGAGACGCCGGCAGGGGGTGTGCCCGAGGCGGACCGACGCGAACGAGCGGCTCAGGCCTCTCCGGGCCTCTGAAACGCCGTCTGGGAAACGAAGTCCTCCCTCCCGGCCCCCGGCCGCCCCGCTCGCCGCCTCCCGGCCGCCACTCGCACCGGCCCGTCCGGGCTACCTCAGGCGGGAGCCAGGGAGCAGCGGGCCGGGTCGGCCGAGCCGAGTGTCCGAGAGCCGGGGGTGGCCAAACTCGCGGAGGAGCCCCGAGGGAGGCCCGGCAGGGCACCGACACTCACCCGCCGCGGGTCCGCTCCGGCGTCCGTCAGCACCGCGTTCGCACGTCAGTAGGCGACTCGCTAGTGCACCGCGACCGCCGCAGCCTAGCAAGCGGCCCGACGTGCGCACGCAGCGGGGGCGGGGCCTGCGCAGGACACGCCCCTGCGGCGGGCACGCGGCCGCCGTCCTCGCGCGCTGGTTTGCGGCGGAAGTCGAGGTGCGGGCGGGTGAGTTCTCTTCTTGAGAAGGGGTGTACATGAACGCCTGTCCGGGCTCTTCTTGCCCTTTATCACCAGCGCTTCAGGCTTATCTCGTGCGTTCGCCTCCTGTCCCATATGTTTCTTTAACCAACCTGTCCCATCTGTCATTTCTTTAACCATCCAGCTGGCTTCAGGACTGATATTGTCTGGTATTGGCAAAGGTGCATTCTCTTTGATCTAGTACTTCCATTTCTGGGTAGCTTTTTCTAGAGAAACGCAAGAACCCAAAGAGACACAAACAAGCAAGTTAACTGCAACAGCATTTCAGTGAAAACGTTGAAAGAGCCTGACTGAACGTCTAGTGGGATGATTGGTGGAGAGGGGCACATCTCCCTATTCATGAGAGTTGTGCTGGATAAAAAGGAATGGCAGGTTATTCCCTGGCAGTCTAGTAGGAACTAGGATCCCGCAAAAAAAATAAATAAATAAATAAAAAAGGAGGAGGAGGGCAGACCCCACCATAAGGGAGGCAATCAAGTAAAAGGGGATTAGAAAAGCAAATTGTAGGAGAATATAAGAATACATTCAGAGGACTTCCCTGGTGGTCCTCTAGTATGCATTATGTATCTGCATTATGCATTAACCAGACCTCCCCAGGGGCAGAAATACCTGCTCAACCATAAAGATCAATTTTTCTCCTGCCGCTGGCCATGAAACTCCTGAGATAATAACATTCCTTTTTCAATCCTGTAAGGAGTCAGGATGTAGATATCTTATGCGGTATTGGGCTGCACCTTACTAATGTTACTAGATATATTACTTCTATTCTGCCTATTTTATGAGATTGAGGTTTCTTGCATTACCAGACTTGTGACTGAACCTCGGATAAAATTAATGACAATTATACAGCTTGAGGTTTCTTGCATTACCAGATGGGTGACTGAGCCTCAGATAAAATTAATGACAACAACAGACTGGTTCCAGATAGGAAAAGGAGTACATCGAGGCTGTATACAATAACCTCAGATATACAGATGACACCACCCTTATGGCAGAAAGTGAAGAGGAACTCAAAAGCCTCTTGATGAAAGTGAAAGAGGAGAGTGAAAAAGTTGGCTTAAAGCTCAACATTCAGAAAATGAAGGTCATGGGATCTGGTCCCATCACTTCATGGGAAATAGATGGGGAAACAGTGGAAACAGTGTCAGACTTTATATTTTTGGGCTCCAAAATCACTGCAGATGGTGACTGCAGCCATGAAATTAAAAGACGCTTTCTCCTTGGAAGAAAAGCTATGACCAACCTAGACAGCATATTAAAAAGCAGAGACATTACTTTGCCAACAAAGGTCCATCTAGTCAAGGCTATGGTTTTCCCAGCGGTCATGTATGGATGTGAGAGTTGGACTGTGAAGAAGGCTGAGCAC
>SJYW01002604.1:0-12735 GCA_006410735.1 Raphicerus campestris
GGTGTTGGAGAAGACTCTTGAGAGTCCCTTGGACTGCAAGAAGATCCAACCAGTCCATTCTGAAAGAGATCAGCCCTGGAATTTCTTTGGAAGGAATGATGCTACAGCTGAAACTCCAGTACTTTGGCTACCTGATGTGAAGAGTTGACTCATTGGGAAAGACTCTGATGCTGAGAGGAATCAGGGGCAGGAGGAGAAGGGGACAACAGAGGATGAGATGGCTGAATGGCATCACTGGCTCACTGGATGTGAGTTTGAGTGAACTCCGGGAGATGGTGATGGACAGGGAGGCCTAGCGTGCTGCGATTCACGGGGTTATAGAGAGTCAGACATGACTCAGCAACTGAACTGAAGTCTAGAGCTAGTATGCACAACATTTTGTGAACTTTTTTGTACGTGTGGTGTTTTTTTTTCCCATGAATGTGTGTTTCTCTTTCTTTGATTATGTACATAGAAACAGGATTTCTAGGAAATAAGGCATATATGTATTCAACTTTTTAGAAAATAAATAAAATCTCTGAATTGATTGTACCTTTTGTGTTAGGATAGAAAAGAGCCCATTCATTTCTAGAACCTAACCCTGAGAATTTGTGAATAAGTAGCCTTTTATGGCAAACATAACTTTGTCAATGTGACTAGGTTAAATATATTGAGATGAAGTTTCTCAGTGTTACCATTTCTCAGTGTTATCTTAGTGGTTCAAACATAGTCATATAAAACCTTGAAAATGAAAGAGGAAGGCAGAGAGTGGGTCAGAAATGTGGCATTGGAAATAGAGGCAGGAAAGATTAAAAGTATGAGAGGAACTTGGTCTACTTTTGCTGGATTTGACATGAAGAGGTTCACAAGGCAAAAACTATGAGCTGCTTTTAGAAGCTGAGAATAGCTCTCAGTTCACAGTCAGCAAGGAAATGGTGACCTCAGGCATAAACCACGAGAAACTGAGTTCTTCCAACAACCTAAATAGAAGTGAAATAGATTCTCACTTAGGTCCTCCTGAAAGTAACAGAGCCCTGCTAACCATATCAGACTTCTGACCTACAAAAATGTGAGATAATAAATTTGTGTTATTTTAAGCCCAAAATGTATAAAAAGTTGTTACAGAAAAACATAAAAAAAATTAGACCATTTTCAAAATCCCAATAGTAATATATAAGTCCAGTTACTTACAAATTTGATCCAACATTTGGTAGTGTTTATTTCTTTTAACTATTCTAATGAATTTATATTGGCATCTCATTTGACTTTAATTTGCATTTTCCTTATGTCTAATAATTTTGATAATATTTTCATGCACTTATTTGGCATTTGTCTTTTTTAAAATATAAATATATTTATTTTAATTGGAGGCTAATTACTTTACAATATTGTGTTGGTTTTGCCATACATCAACATGAGTCTGTCATGGGTGTACACGTGTTCCCCATCCTGAACCACCCTCCCACCTCCCTCCCCATACCATCCTTCTGGGTCATCCCAGTGCACCAGCCCCAAGCATCCTATATCAAGCATCGAACCTGGACTGGCGATTCATTTTGCATATGACATTATACATGTTTCAGTGGCATTTGTCTTTTTTTTGAGATGTGCTCTAAAGTTTTGCTTGTCTTTATTGCATGATTCTTTTTTTTTTTTAATTGACGTATAGTTTTGTAAGGGCTTCCCTGGTGGCTCAGTGGCAAACAATCTGCCTGCCAATGCAAAAGACGCAGGTTGGATCTCTGGGTCAGGAAGATCCTTTGGAGAAGGAAATGGCAACTCATTCCCCTATTCTTGCCTGGGAAATCCCATGGACAGGGGAGCCAGGTGGGCTAAAGTCCATGAGATCACAAAGAGTTAGACGTTACTTAGCAACTAAACAACAGCAACGAAGTTTTGTAAATACTATGGATTCAAGCTCTTTATCAGATATGCTTTCCAAAAGTTTTTCCCAGTCTGTGAATTATTTTTCATTTCTACAACAGTCTTTAGAAGAGTAGTGGCACTTTAAAACAAATCTGGATTTAAACTAAGGCAGGCTTTATTTCCCTATCACAATAGGGAAAACACTGGAAATCTGCAAAGAACTCAGAATCAAGAAGACAAATGGCTTCTTCTTTAAACAGTGAGGATAAGAAGTGAGGGAGGGGAAATGAGACAAAGGTGAGAAAATAATCAGCAGTACCTGATGGGGAATGTGTCTTTGCTGTGATCAGCCAATCTTGGAATAAGCTCTTAATAATAGGGGACCACATTCTCTTTTTTGGAAGGAATGATGCTAAAAATGAAACTCCAGTACTTTGGCCATCTCATGCAAAGAGCTGACTCATTGAAAAAGACTGATGCTGGGAGGGATTGGAGGAGGGAGGAGAAGGGGATGACAGAGGGTGAGATGGCCGGATGGCATTACTGACTCAATGGACGTGAATTTGAGCAAGTTCTGGGAGTTGGTGATGGACAGGGAAGCACTGCATGCTGCGGTCCTTGTGGTCACAAAAATTTGGACATGACTGAACTGAAGATGTATGAGTTCCAATTGATTGATTTTCCTTCTTCAGTAATGTATCTTCTATTTTCTCTAAGAGATATTTGTTTTCTCTAACATAGTGATAGACTCTACTAAAATTTCTTCTACTGACATTGATTTTTCACACTTACATCTATGATCTGACTTAGAATGATGACATGAACAGTTAGTTACCGGTCAACTTTCCTTTTGTCCACATAAATAGCCAGCTTTGGTGCCACCAGTTGTTGAAAGTTCTGTTTTATGCATTACTTTGGGAATCTTGTCAAAAATACTGACCATATTTGTGCTGATAAATTATAGACTCTTTATTATGTTTTACATATTTTTTCCCCATGCTTTTACCAATATTACAAAGTATTGCTGTAGCTTTAAAATAAATCTTGATGTAAGTAGTTAGTGTAACTCAGTGTTACGCTAGATTTTGAAGAAATGATGTTTCTTTCTTTTTAAAGATATTTTAACTAGTCTAAGTTCTTTGTCTCTCCAAATGAATTTTCCATTGAGCTTGTAAATGTCTATGTTACTTGCTGATATTTTTATTGAGATTGTACCAAATTTATAGATGAATTTGAGGAAACTTGACCTTTCATCACACTGAGTGTTCTAATCAGTGGTCTGTTCTATAACTTACAATATTTTTAGATCTTGTTTTGATCTTGTCCACAATCGAGGAAGAAATTTAACTTTTAATGATAGTCTATGATATCAACTTTAGGTTTTTCCATTATTTATCAGATTGAGAAAGTGTCTTTCCATTAAGGTTTACTGGAAGTTTTAAATCAAGAGTGTGCGATGTTTCTTGCCAAATGCTTTCTATGCAAATTTTAAAAGTGTGTGTATTTTCCCCTTCTATCTCTTAATGTGGTAAATAAGATGGATTTTATTTCTTATATAAGCCAACCTTGAATTCCTGGAGTAAAACCCACTTGATCAGTGATTATTCTTTTTATTCACTGTTGGATTTGATTTAATAATATTATACATCATGAAAAATATTAGGTTTTATAATTTTCTTCTATTGTATTATAATATTTTTATTTGCTTTTGGCATCAGGATAAGTGACTCAATAAAATGAGTTGAGGTATATTTTTTTCTCAGCTGGCATTGTATTCTCCTTATATGCTTGATGGAATTAATCAGCAAAGTCATTTGGGCCTGGAGTTATCTTTGTGAAAACTTGTTACAGTAACAGTTCATTTTCTTTCCTGGCTGTTTCTATTGACTTCTCTATTTCTTGATGGTAGAGCACGTCTAACTCTTTGTGTATAGGGTTTTTTGGGTTTTTTTTTGGTTGTTATTTTTGTTGTTTGGTTAATAATGCCAGCCGTGCGTAGGAGACTGTGGCAGTTAATAATTAAGTCCTGAAACATGCATGCTTCTTCCCCTTTTCTTTTGTGAGCCCACGGGGAATGGGAGTTTAGTCCATTTATTTTACACTTAACCTGGGTTCCATCTTTGTTATTGTTTTGGTTCCCTTCAGGGCTTCAAATTGCTCCTGTGATAGACTACTCAGTATAAGGCCTGCAGTACTGAAGAGTTTCTCACGGTCCCGCTTTAACTTAAAAAATCAAGAGGCTCTCCCTCTCTGTAAAGGATCTCTTGGTGCTAACACCCTTTTTCCCACTGGGAGTCATCTCTTGCCTGGTACTTGATGCAAGGATATGAAGTCTTAAGTATAAGATTTAGAGAGGGTTTTTTCTTAATTTCCTGTTCTTGTCTTTTACTGAGTTGGATTCTCTGTGCCTTTACCTCAGGGGTCAGGATCTTTCAGAGTCCCTGCCTGTGCTCCAGTAGCAGATGACCCCTGCTTATACTCAGGTGGAGCATTCAGGGAGTGGGCCGTGGTTCTGCTCCTTTTCCAAAAGCATGCTCCCTCTGACTGCCCATCAGTGTAGGGCCCAGATGAGAAATACTTTTCTTGTGTTTCCCCAGATGGAGATGGTCAGTAGTTTGTATGTATGCAGTGCCCTACAAGTTTCTGTTGATCTTCCTGCGTCACCCTCAAAGTTTGGAAGCACTGCCGTGCTTGTAGCAAAGATGGGGTCTCTCGTGTCTAATATGACACTTTTTCTCATGCCAGGTTGTAATAGATTTGTACTGTGTTTGGGAATCCAAAGATTCCAAATTGTCACACTGGCCATACTTGTTCTTTAGTAATTTGCTGTAGTTTTGGCTGCTTTTTTCCTTATCCACTTTTATGTTAGCTACCACTGTTCTGTAAAAGAGGGAGGGATCAGTTCGTGTGTACCACTCTCCATTGGAGGGCCTCAAAACTTCAGATGCATCTCACTACCTTTGCACCTCAGGCTTCTGATGGACTCTAAAAGATACCATTTTGTAGCCTATTTGTCATTTTCTTGTTAAAAATCGAGCTATGTACTCCTGAGACTTAATATTTTAAACTGGAACCTTGTGACGATCATAAACTTTTATATAGTTCAAATCTATTTTATTGCAGGACATGAAGCCAAAAGAGTATATAACCTACTTCTGGTCACACAGTGTGTCCTTAAGAGCTTATTTCAATACCCAGATATTCAAATTCCAACTCAGTATTCTTTTTCTTAAATATGACTTAAAGATCCTGTTCCTGTTTTGTTTTCTGTTCTTCCTCCAAGCCTTTTGCCTTTGTATATAAAATCCATTTCCCTTTCTGAGCATTCATAACTACAGAGAAATTACAGCACCAGAAACCTGGGTTTTAACTCCTCACTTCCCACTAAGCCAATCAGTGTACATATAGGAAAAAGTTTCAAGCAACCAGAAAGGGATTGTCTTTGAAAATCATGTTTCCTCTATGAATAGAGGATGCATTTACATTTTTAAATGACTATTGCTTTAAACCCAAAATAACTAGTAATAAATTGCTTATATGATCATGATCTCTCAGTGATATTATGGATATTTCTTGTACTAAATGTAATTAAACCAGTTTAAAAGCTATCAGTGCTATTATTTATTTCCCTAGAAAGCTATTTCACTTTTCATTTTAATAAATATTGCCTTATAATTAGAAATATGAAAATATAATCTGTAAAAAGCATAGTCATCTCCTAAAAAAACATGTTATTTGAGACAAATGTATATATGTAACATTTTAACTTGAAAGACAGAATAACATATTTAATCATTCCGTACTTGAAATTTTTTCTTTATTCTCTACATCTTATTTCAGAGGCTTGCAACCCACTCAGTAGCACAGACAACTTAGACTTGCCAAATTAAAATATTTATTTCCATTTTAATCACTGTCCCTTTTAGTTAAAATATTTTGTCACTGAATTCCATCTACTTATTAGTCTTGGCCTAAATCTTTGGTATGACTCAGTCTTTTAATTAAACTATAAGTCTTTTAAATTTTCCACATCTTGTCAATCTCTTCCTCAAGTTTGTGTCAGTACAGAGGAAGCAGAATTTTTCTTTGCCTATGACAGTGGGGAAGAAGGATTCTTTAGATTTACCTGGTTAAAGGAAACAAAAAGATCTACTTGCTTGAGAATGAAAGAAAGGGCAAAATATAGGATTAGATTATAAATGAGTACATGTAGATCTATTTATCTGAGTCATGCAGAAGCATTACCACAATATGAGGCCCTTAAATTGTGAAGCTGGAAATCACCAAGGAGGAGACACATTAACTTGATGCCATCACATGGACAGAAGTGTACAAATAGTGCAAATGCTACTATGGAAATACTGTTAATGGAGAACATTGATAAAATGCTTGTTTTTAAAGTGAAAAGGCAATGAGATCTCTAGTTTCACCTCTACTCTGTAAAGGGCTTAAAAGTCACCATTACATTCTTACAACAGTTAGAAGTTGAAGAAACTGAAAATCAGTGACTTTTTGTGAACCTGTCAAAAACTGACATTGCAGGGAAAACGGTCACAGGAAAATCTGGAGGTCACTGGAAACAAGCTGAGAGGCGTTCTTAAATGGCAAATTTGACAAATAGATATTATCTGGGTATGGACTACAAGAGAAACTCTTGGAGGCTTTAGTCTTAAAGGGACCTTACATTTTCATGGCTTTTATTTACAAGTAACTCACCAGATACAGTAAGAAACACCTTGTGAGGGAGAAGGAATCCTTACAGATTACCTCCAAACCATTCTCCATTGAAAAAGAAAAGGTTTATTTTTGAGAGACAAAGATTTATCATAGGCTTTTCCTAAAGCTATAAAAGGGTGTTTATTTTATTCCAGTCATTCTAGCAAGTCTGGGTCACCTAAGGAGAGGAGAGGGATTGAGAAATGCCTGCTAAGATCACAGACAGTCCTGCTCCACAGCTCAAGTGACACTGAGATTAAATCATAAGATTATAGAACAGTTTCCCTCTCCCATATTTTGACACCACCATACAATAGCAGTAGATTACAGCTAAAAGAGCTGCAAGATGCAGAGTCTATTTCAGGAGTAGTTCTTAGGGAAATCCAAAGACAACAGCAAAGATAAAAACTGACATTATAGGAATTTGACGCCTCTGGCACATAGAGTTACAGGAAATATAAAACTCAAAGCATAGCCAGATTAACATATAACCTGATAATTAGAGACCTATTAGCTCAGTTTTTCTTATTCAATACACCATGCATGACTTTCAACAAAAAAAAGTTGCAAAGCATGCTGAAAGGAGAAAAAAATCACTCTGAAGAGGCAAAGCAAATATCACAGACTCAGCTATAACACAAAGAGCTTAAAATAACTAAGACTTAACTGTTAAGAAATATATTGATAAAAGCTATAAGCAAAATACTTGTCAGCAAAATATATAATCAGAGAGATGAAGTACAGTAATCATAAGAAAATTATAGGAATCCAAAGCATGTTAACATAAATGAAGACACAATTTCTTCTCTTATTNCACACACACACACACACACACACACACGTGTGCACACACACACAAATACGTGCCATAAGCTGTTAGAGACAGAAGACAGATGGGGCCACTGCTGGGATTCTGTTCACAGGAGCCTCTGAATGGATATGAAGGGGCTGCCCTGGTGATCGAGTAGTTAAGGATCTGCCTTGCAATTCAAGGGACATCAGCTCAATCCCTGGTGGAGGAAGAGCCCACACGCCTTGGGGCAGCTAAGCCTGAGCATCACAACTACTGAAGCCTGCACGCCTACAGCCTGTGCTTGGCCACGAGAGAAGCTGCTAGAATGAGAAGCCTCCGCACCACAAAGAGTAGTCCCCCTGCGAACAGAGAAAGCCTGCATGCAGCAACCAAGATCCAGCACAGCCAATAAACATAAGTAAATGTATTTTTTTTAATGGACATGAGGCTGCGGGTTTTAAACGAACCGAGCTGTCTTTTGGGGGGTGGGGCGCTGCATCCGGTCTTAGCTGTGCAGGATCTTTCGCTGAGGCACACAGACTCTCTAGTTGCAGCACATGGGTTTCTGTGGCTGCCGCACTCAGGCTTAGCTGCTCCATGCCGTGTGGGATCTTAGTTCCCTGACTGGGATCAAACTTGCATCCCCTGCATTGCAAGGCAGATTCTTAACCACTGGGTCACCAGGGAATTCCCAATAGGGCTGTCTTAAGAATGAACCAAGGCTATTCAATGAACCAAAAATGATTTTGACTTTGTCACGCTGAACTGAGATCTACAACCGTCAAGAGAGCTACATCTAGCAGGAGAGAGGGCTTGGGCAGAGGGTAATTGCAGATGGTTATTGGAAAACATTTTCACTGAGCCTCAGTGTGCTGTTTCCTTCCTGCTCACAGAAGTCAGTGGACCAAGGTCCACACCCATCACCTGTCTTTGGACTGCCTCCTGGGAGCTTCAGCTGCCCATGATCTTTGGGTACCCAGCTCTGTCCTCTCTCAACTCTGGGGGCTACCTATGGCTTTTCAAAAGAAGCCCCAAAAGCAAAGCTGCTGCTTTGACAAGATAATTTGAAAGGTCCCCTGAAAAATCTTGTAAATGTCTAGCTGCTTGGGACCCTAGGGCTTTGTCAGCTGCCCCTTTATTGACATCCAGGGAACCTGAGTCTGAAAATAGCAAATTCCCTGCTCCCACGATCATGAAGTCAATGACCAAGAGGGCTGAGCTTTGAAATCAGACTGCAGTGTAGGGATGTCTATTCCCTGATGTCTTAATTATGCAAACCGAGGTAGCTTACTTGACTTCTGTAAAGTTTTATTTTCTTGATTGGAAAATGAAAATGATAATACCAATGCCCTCCTCAAAGACTTGCTGTGAGGAATGAGAGAAACGATGTGTGTGAACCGCAGTGAAGTACCTGGCAGATAGTAAGCCATTCGACAAACCTTATCTCTTATCACCAGCTGGGACCACATGTAGGTCTCCTGGCTCCTCATTCAGTACCCCTGTCAGATCAATTGCCAGCGAGTAGGGCAGAAAGTAAAGTTGAAAAACTTCTGAAGTCTCGCTTTTTCTCAGATTTTATCAGCTCCCCTACCCTGACCCGCTTGGTTAGAGGTTGGCCATCAAGGCCACTGCCGCATCTGGCTGTGCAGCCAGCAGAAAATGCACAGGCCGCTCAAGCTCTCGGCTTCCCACTCCAAGATGGTCTGCATGACATTTGGGTCAATCAATTTACAGATAATGATTCTTGCCGCAGAGCGGTGCATGTCCAATCACAAGAAATAGGGGTCCCCAATTGATTTTTGTGGACTGGTTTCATTTTCTCAGAAAGCTTTTCAGGTCAAAACATTGGCCGGAGCTAGGGTGCTGATAGGAGGTGGCATATTTCCATCTGCTTTTGCCCAGAAATGTCTGACTATCATTGTGCTCTGTTGAATAAAATTGAAATCATCAAGCCCTTTGAGGCATTGCAAGGACATTTTTCAAGCAGGACTTTTAAACCAGGGGAATGGAGTGGGGGCAGGACACAGAGCATCTGCCTGGAGGAGATACATCCACACACACGCATATACATATACATGTGTGGGATCTTTTTTTCTTCAGGATAAATTTATCGCAGCAACATGGTGATGTTCAAGAACCTGAGTGTGTGTGGAGAGGGGGCTGTTTTCCTGAACCGTGTTTTCCACCCTCTACATGTGGACTTCATTTTTAGCATTTTTCAAAGGAAAGTATAAGGAAGCCTAAATAAATAGTTAAAGGATTAATTAAAAATAGGCAAATGGCTCTATTTCTCTCCTAAACTGGTTGATTCATGCCTTGTTGTAGCTTTCTTTTTTTTTGAGGACACAAAACTATTAATTTATGTGTGCGAAGAACAGTGAATTAATCCTAAAGAGCCCTGCAGCCTTTAAAGACCTGAATCATATGTTGAGCTCGTTTAAAACTTGCATAGGAAATTAAGGGAGAATAAAACCCTTTAATTTGAAAAGTGCATCTATAGTTGACGTCCCTAGGATATCTGCAGGGTCATTATTCA
Organism: Raphicerus campestris; assembly: GCA_006410735.1. Classification (NCBI taxonomy): domain Eukaryota; kingdom Metazoa; phylum Chordata; class Mammalia; order Artiodactyla; family Bovidae; genus Raphicerus; species Raphicerus campestris. The sequence continues at coordinate 9,891 of SJYW01002604.1, forward strand.
GAAAGGTTAAGGAGGACTTTATTTTTTTATATGCACTATGTATTTCCCAGTTGCAGCTCACCATGGTGCATTTCAACTTATAAAGAGTAGAAGATAACGGGGGGGAGGGGAGCTTTTTATTCACTTGCCACTTAATTTCCTTGCCGCCACGCCAGTCCCAGCTTAATGAATGTAATTGCTACCTTTGATGAAAATACTATTATCAAGATCACACATTACATTGGAAAACAGTTTTTCTTTAAACACAGCTACTGCAGTCTCTAATTATGCATGTAACAAGTGTCTCCTGAACAAAAGAGCATGTTGTCTACAATTGCTAGGAATTGGAGCAAGGCAAATTCGAACAAAGAACAGATTAGATTTGCTCCCGCTCCACAAAGCCCATCCCTCTGATTAATTTCCTGCAAAAACTAAAACAATTCTCTTAAAAGGCGCTCACCCCCTTCTCCAGAATGATCCATATGCCATTTGGATCTTTCTATAGGGTGATAATGGCCCCTGATTTGAACTCGTGTTGGAAAATAAGAAAGAGCTTTTATGAACTTCCTCTTTCATATGCAAATAAGCGGCACAGGATCTTGAGGGATAGTGAGCCCCCCCAAAAAGTGACTTTTCAGTAGCTATAAAAGAGCTCACTGGTAGGGGAAAGACAGCTTTAAGCATTTGCAACCCAATTATTTTATTAGTTTCAAGGAACAAGGCATCTTTGGGAAAATGCTTCCTGTGCCTGAAACTGATGGATACCAGGTTTTCTGGAGNATATGTTGAGCTCGTTTAAAACTTGCATAGGAAATTAAGGGAGAATAAAACCCTTTAATTTGAAAAGTGCATCTATAGTTGACGTCCCTAGGATATCTGCAGGGTCATTATTCAGAAAGGTTAAGGAGGACTTTATTTTTTTATATGCACTATGTATTTCCCAGTTCCAGCTCACCATGGTGCATTTCAACTTATAAAGAGTAGAAGATAACGGGGGGAGGGGAGCTTTTTATTCACTTGCCACTTAATTTCCTTGCCGCCACGCCAGCCCCAGCTTAATGAATGTAATTGCTACCTTTGATGAAAATACTATTATCAAGATCACACATTACATTGGAAAACAGTTTTTCTTTAAACACAGCTACTGCAGTCTCTAATTATGCATGTAACAAGTGTCTCCTGAACAAAAGAGCATGTTGTCTACAATTGCTAGGAATTGGAGCAAGGCAAATTCGAACAAAGAACAGATTAGATTTGCTCCCGCTCCACAAAGCCCATCCCTCTGATTAATTTCCTGCAAAAACTAAAACAATTCTCTTAAAAGGCGCTCACCCCCTTCTCCAGAATGATCCATATGCCATTTGGATCTTTCTATAGGGTGATAATGGCCCCTGATTTGAACTCGTGTTGGAAAATAAGAAAGAGCTTTTATGAACTTCCTCTTTCATATGCAAATAAGCGGCACAGGATCTTGAGGGATAGTGAGCCCCCCCAAAAAGTGACTTTTCAGTAGCTATAAAAGAGCTCACTGGTAGGGGAAAGACAGCTTTAAGCATTTGCAACCCAATTATTTTATTAGTTTCAAGGAACAAGGCATCTTTGGGAAAATGCTTCCTGTGCCTGAAACTGATGGATACCAGGTTTTCTGGAGTTGGTGGTCCTAAAAGACAGTTTCTTGACTTATGCACAGAATTTTCAAAATGAATCCATGATTAAACATAAAGTACACTTGTTAGTTTTAGTATGGCACTTTGCTATTGATTTTGGAGGCTGCACTTGGCAAGTTTTCTTCCCTCAGATTATCCTATTATCCTGTAATATATCAATTCTACACCCATCCCAGCATCATTCAAACCCAGAAGAAAAAAGCCATGTTCGTTTCCCACACATTACTAGTTATGAATACGAGGTCTAGAGTCAGACTGCCTGGACTCAAATCTCAACTCACGATTTATCATTTTTATCACCTGGAAAAAAATAAGCTTTCTATGTCTTTATTCCCCAACTGTAAAATGGGGGTACCACTAACCAGAGTAGTGAGGATTAAGTAAGGCAATACTTGTGAAATGTTTAATCAATACGTGACATATAGTAAGCAATCACTACATTTTGCTTATTACTATTATTAAGACTTGGGAAACCATGATGATTTTTGTTTGTTGTCATTTCATTTATTTTACTATAGTTTTAATTTAAATTCATTTGATTTTTTTAAATTATGAAAATATGATAACACATTTATAGGAGACTTGAAAAATACAGAACAAAATTACATATCAGTTCAGTTCAGTTGCTCAGTCGTGTCCGACTCTTTGTGATCCCATGAATCGCAGCACACCAGGCCTCCCTGTCCATCATCATCTCCTAGAGGTCACTCAAACTCACGTCCATCAAGTCGGTGATGCCATCTAGCCATATCATTCTCTGTCGTCCCCTTCTTCTCCTGCCCCCAATCCCTCCCAGCATCAAAGTCTTTTCCAATGAGTCAGCTCTTCACATGAGGTGGCCAAAGTACTGGAGTTTCAGCTTTAGCATCATTCCTTCCAAAGGAATCCCAGGGTTGATCTCCTTTAGAATGGACTGGTTGGATCTCCTTGCAGTCCAAGGGACTCTCAAGAGTCTTCTCCAACACCACAGTTCAAAATCATCAATTCTTTGGCACTCAGCCTTCTTCACAGTCCAACTCTCACATCCATACATGACCACTGGAAAAACCATTGCCTTCACTAGACAGACCTTTGTTGGCAAAGTAATGTCTCTGCATTTCAATATGCTATCTAGATTGGTCATAACTTTTCTTCCAAGGAGTAAGCGTCTTTTAATTTCATGGCTGCAGTCACCATCTGCAGTGATTTTGGAGCCCCCC
>SJYW01002605.1:6449-27094 GCA_006410735.1 Raphicerus campestris
TAATTCTTCCTATTCAACAGTGTATTAGCAACTCTGGATTTTTAGCCCCTCCTTATAAACTTTAGAATTGGTTTTCCTGTATTCACAAAATAATTTGCTGGGATTTTATTGAGACAGCTTTGACATTTATAGAACAAGTTGAATAAAAACATATTATTCATTCATTTTCTGAAACAATGAAGAATATTTTAGCCTGCTTGGGCCACTGTTATAAAATGCCATAGGCTAGGTGGCTTAAACAACAGATATCTCTCACAATTCTGGAGACTGAAAGTCAGAAATCTGGATGTCTGCTTAGCTGGATAATGGTAAAATCTTTCTTTCTAGCTTGCAGGCAGCTGCCTTCTTGCTATATCTTCACATAGTGGAGAAAGAAAATATATTCTTTCTCCAGAAAACAAATTCTGGCCTTTCCTTATAAGGACACTGATCCACTGGGAGGACTCCACCAACGTGACCTCAACTAAACTTAATAACTTCACTCCCCAGAGGTTCCATTTTAAAATAACAACAGAAGTTTAAGGCTTCAATATGTGAATTTTGGGGAGACATAATTCAGTCCATAGCAAAAGACTTCTGGTAAAGTTTCAAATAAAACAAAAGACGTTCTTCCTTCAATTTCCCTGGTAGCTGTGTTCCTAAAAATGCAATGTAGCCAAAAATGGTGCAGAAATACTTGTGTCTCCATAAAAAACAGAATTCAGGTTTAGGCTCAGATAATTTCAAACAAGATTTCACCTTCATTATATGAACTGCTGCCCTTAATTTCTCTTCTCATAAATGCCAGAAGCATCAAAAATGCCTTAAGGTTTCAAAACTCACCCTGTTAAGAATCACTGGTATAGATGGAAAAAAAAACACAATACCACATACACACACACAAAAACACACATTGTCAGCACAGAACAGAAAAGAGAAGGGAGAAGGCAGCAAACACTTGTTGAATGCCAGGGCACAGATCACAAACAATGATGGAATGAGATTTTGTTCTCAAAACCCATTTTAAAAAATTGAATTTCAGTAGCAATTTGCCACAATTTTTATCACTTTTTATGGCGTAAAATCTACTCTGTTCTACTTTGTGTTATCTTCCAGTCTACTAAAGATATTTAAGTTATTTTTGCTGGGTTGCAGACTCAGGAACTAAGTATCCATCCTTTTGTTTAATCCCTATAACTACCCTTCCAAGGAGGAGTTCTATGCTCTCTTGTATCATAAATGAAGAAATCAAGACTTAAAGAAATTAAGTAATGCATCACTATCATACAGCTTGTAAGTGGTAGAGTCAAGATTTAAACCTTAAAAGTGTTTAAATTTTTTAAATCTATACATTTTTTTTATAACACATTCACCTGTGATACATCCCACATCTGCCTGTGAAGATGTAGCTCTTTGGTGTTAACGTTGGAGAAATGCCAACTACATGAGCCTTGGAAATGGTGCCCTGACTCCTGACACTGATATTTGGGTTGAGTGAGTGACGTGTCCTTGGACAGGTGACATGCGATCACAGGCTTTGATTGCTCCAAGGGAGAGCCCAAAACATTTAACTCACATTTCTTACCTGCTGAGTTTATCCACTCCTGTTAAAGCAGCCCAGTAGCACCTATAAAGATTTTTCTCCACAGTGTGGTTCTGTGGATAAGTAGTTTATCAAATTAAACCTTTCAACAAAGAGTTCAAAGACATGCCACATCAATGGCCCCTCACTGAGTGTCTGGTCTTTTCTGGAATCCTGGTGAGACAGTCACTTCCCATCAACACTTGAGTTTGCTGAGGGTCTTGTGGTTTAAGAGGCTTTGGAGGAACTTAGGTTTGCAATTCATTTGAACAATTCCATTCTTCTGCTTATATCCTAAGGAATAACTCTTGGGAATTCAATAATGTACTACAAAACATGATAAACAACCCATTTCCCTGGGTTTTTCTGTAATTATCTTTGGGAAATAAATCTCATGTGTATGAGAAGGCAAGGTTATAGGATGAGCTGATGGTATTTATTTATCCTGGCATTTTGGGCAGTAATAACTGTAAAATTCATTGATTGAGCACCTGAGCAGTGTCAGGTTCCACACGGATACTAGAGCGACCATGTTTGTAATTCATAGTCCTGTGTCCTTGGTCATAGCTGGCAGGACCGAGGATGGACACCTGACCTAATCTGAATTTCCTCTGGGAATCTGAAGTTGTGACTGTGTGAATGGATAGTCAGTGTTTATTCTTGCACTTGAAGCCATTTGGAGGGTATGTTGCAGAGAGTCGGACACGTCCGAACAACTAACATTTTGACTCTGACTTTGACGTGTATGGGGGAGTTTTTTTCACCCCTGAAGGAAGAAGCATTGAAAAAGAGTTCAAGATCAGAGAGAGGCAGAGGTGGGGGCCTGTGCATCCACAAAGAGCCTAAGGAACTCTTTGAAGCACCACCTTGTTTCCTGAAAGTGCTCCGGATGCTGGTTTTAGTCTCCGGGAAGCCCCATACGCATGTACAGCTTTGGTGGTTAGGTGAGGTCACTAATATGGGCTTCCCAAGTGGCACTAGTGGTAAAGAATCTGCCTGCCAGTGCAGGAGATGCACGAGATGTGGGTTCAATCCCTGGGTTGCGAAGATCCCCTGCAGGAAGAAATGGCAACCCACTCCAGTTTTCTTGCCTGAAAAATTCCATGGAGAGAGGAGCCTGGCAGGCTGTAGTCCGTAGGGTGGGAAAGAGTCAGACATGACTGAGTGACTGAGCATGCACAAAATCACTAATACTTAAATTCACTTTTTTTTTTTTTTGCCTAAGTCTGAGCCATTTTCTATTATGTTCAAGCAGACAATTTCTGACTCAAACAGCTAGGTTCTTAAAATGTATCATTTTGTTTAATCCTTTCAACAACCCTTTGAGGCAGGTAATATAATTTCTGATTTGCAGATGAAGAAATTGAGGCTCAGAGCTATTAACTTCCTCAAGGTCACACATAGCAAATCAGGGCCAAGCAGTTAAAACCACAAAAATTCCTTGTGCATCTTTACTTATGTTAAAGTAACCCCTAATGCTTTCACCCAACATTATGTCTCTGAGATTCACCCATAGTCATGCATATGAGTGTATTTTGTTCGTTTTCACTGTTATAGACATTCCGTTGAATGAATAAAGCAGTTTATTCTTTTACCCCCGTGTCGGTGAACTTTTAGTTTGTTTCCAGGTTTTTACCATTATATACAATGCTTCTGTGAAGAGCTGGAATGTGTGCCCTGGGGCATAGGTGTGAAAGGGTCTCTCAAGTGCAGCCTAGACGTAAAATGGGCTGGGATGTAGGATGGGTACCTTTTCAGCTTTACAATGAACTTTGACCCAAAGTGATTATCCTCTCAAGCAGTAATAAGAGTTGTTATTACTTCACATTCTTGCCAATTCTTAGTAATGTTTGATTTAAATTTTCTGCCAATTTGGTGGCTATGAAATGATACATCAGTTTATATCCTTTACCCTTTTATCATCAGCACATTTGTCTTATTTTTACTAATGTATGAGCTCTTTTTTATACTCTGAATATATTCATTAACAGCTTTCTTCTGGTTTATGGCTTTTTTTCTATTGTATCTTTTAAAATTGTTTGAAATGAATTTTCACTGGAGTATTGTTGCTTTACAATGTTGGTCAGTTTCTGTTGTATAGTGAAATGAATCAGTCATATATATATCCCCTCCCTTTCGGACTTCCTTCCCATTTAGGCCACCACAGTTCTGTTGTGTCCTAACAAATGGAAATCCTAAATTGAATCTATCCAGATTTGCTATTATCTTCTCTTTGGTTTGTGGTGTTTTGTGTTAAGACACTTTTTCCTTCTCTGTAAACAAAAAGATATTCCTCCATATCATCTTCTAGAACTTAAACAGTTTTTCTTATCACACTGAATTAGCATTGAATTTGTTTTTTAATATGGTGTAATATAAGGTATAATTTTAATTGTTTGTGTATTATAACCAGATATGAGATTATTTATTGCCCTTTCCCTACTTACATGAAATGTTCCTTCTATCATATATATATATATATATACATATATATATATATAAGTTTTAGGTATACTTGTGATTCTGTTTCTGAATCTTGAAAATCATTTAATTGATCAATTTGCACACGGCCCCTGCTTCTTTCTCTAGATATATGTAGATACATATGATGAAAGATAGGAGAANATATATATATATATATATATATATATATATATATATATAAGTTTTAGATATACTTGTGATTCTGTTTCTGAATCTTGAAAATCATTTAATTGATCAATTTGCACACGGCCCCTGCTTCTCTCTCTAGATATATGTAGATACATATGATGAAAGATAGGAGAATCTTTGTATTGTCATGAAAGCCAGTAAGGTAAATTCTCCTACCTTCTTTTCCTTTAGATGTGTTGAGGCAGAGAGTAGTTAGCTGTTCCCAAACCTAATTCTACTTTTCTCTGGTTGTGCTGCTGGACTTCAGTTCCCAGAATCTTTTGCAGTTAGATGTTTCCAGGTCAAGAAATGTCTCACTGATGAAATTAAGAGTTTCAAAATAATTTCTCTCTGTACTCCCTTGTCATTGGCCAGCTAACTGTGGGTGACTTTCAGTCCAAAGGACCATATGAAAGACTGCCAGCTGATAAGATCAGCAAACTCACCCATGTTGGACTCTTACATGAGAAATAAGCCAGCTAGTGAAATCGTGGGCCTAATGTTTTTATAATAGAAACTAAGAGTACCCTATTTAATTCTTGTATGATGATTGTTTTGACCTTGATCTTCAGTATAAAATTTTTGAATCATCTTCACAGATATATGCATACACTAAACCTGTGGATTTGAATTGAATTTTATCAAATCAGTGGAATGAACTGATATATTTATGATAATTAGTCTACCTATCTATGATTATGCTAAAATTTTCCATTTATTCTTTTCAAATGCTATTCAATAAAGTTCTCAAATTTTGTTAAATTTATTCTAACTAACTTTATATTTAGTTGCCCATGGCAAGTCTTTAAAAAAAATTATACTCTTTTTATTTGGTATTGTATAGTTCAGTTTCTCAGTCCTGTCTGACTCTTTGCAACCCCATGAATTGCAGCATGCCAGGCCTCCCTGTCCATCACCAACTCCTGGGGTTTTCTCAAACTCATGTCCATCGAGTCGGTGATGCCATCCAGCCATCTCATTCTCTGTCGTCCCCTTCTCCTCCTGCCCCCAATCCCTTCCAGCATCAGGGTCTTTTCCAATGAGTCAACTCTTCACATGAGGTGGCCAAAGTATTGGAGTTTCAGCTTTAGCATTAGTCCTTCCAATGAATATCCAGGACTGATCTTTAGAATGGACTGGTTGGATCTCCTTTCAATCCAAGGGACTCTAGGGGTGTTGTATAGAAACACGATTTTTACATAGTGAACTTATATGCTATAACTTTACCATACTCTTACTAATTATAAAAATTGTTTTGCTTTTTTGGGGTGTTCTATATATAGAAAATCTTGTGATTTGCAAAAACTTAAGATTAATTTTTCTTCTTTTTGATCCTTTATTATATCTTTTCCTTGTCTTAGTAAACTGGCTAGCACTTTCAATACAACATGAGATAGAAATGGTGATAGAGGGTAACCTTGACTTGGTTCTTACTTTTAAAGTGAATGTTTCTAAAGAACTATATGTTCTTTGTAGTGGTCCTTTATTAAATATGGGTGATTCCCTTTATTTCTAAGTTTCTAAGAATTTGTATTAAAAACACTGAATTTTATAAAATAATCTTCCTTCATCTATTGAAATAATCAGACATCATTTCCCTTTTGTTGTATTAGTGTAAATGAATTTTATTGAGTTAATATGGATGAACATTTTCTAATGCTAAGTCAAATTCATGAGATACCTGACGTGGTCTCGACAGTCTATTTTGTATTTTTAACTTTGTCTAGATTTGGTTGGAGAAGGAAATGGCAACCTACTCCAGTGTTCTTACCTGGAGAATCCCAGGGACAGAGGAGCCTAGTGGGCTGCCATCCATGGGGTTGCAGAGAGTCAGACATGACTGAAGTGACTTAGTAGCAGCAGGTTTCGTTGGCCAATATTTGGTATAGGTATGTTGAGTCTGTGTTCCCAAAGGAGGTTGGTCTGCCCTTTCCCTTTCTCATGCCTTCTTGTTCTTTTTCCTCCTTGAAGGACCCTGATTAGACACCCACATCAGATCCCATCATTCACACGGTACGTTTCCTGACATCCTTTTTGTACTTTCCATTCCCTTGTCTCTCTGGGTTCATTCAGTATAATTCTTCTTGGTTTATGATTTTCTGTTTATCTGTATGTAACCAGCTGTTTAACCCATTTATTTTTAATTTAAATGCTTATGTTTTATTTTCTTGAGTTTTATTAGGTTCTTCCTCCATATATTTCTGGCTGTTTTGAGTAAAACTTTTTGTCCTTGCTTATTTTTTCTATAACATTTTTATTCTTTAAACAATTTTATACACTATTTTTCTATTTTTATGTGTAAGCCTAAATTATGGTTCTATGGGGATCATATATCTTGTTTGTAATATTGATTCTTACTCATAGCAGCCTGTTTCATGATGTGTTTGCTCTTTTTTTGTTGTTGTTATTGTGAATTTCTATTTAGCTGAATTTAATCTGAGTTTCCCGGGAGGTCAAAGTTGCTCTGCTTTCCTCCAGAGAGGATTTGTGTTGGCTTTCAACAAAGACCAAGAGGTACTAACCAGTTTATTCTCTTTAATTCTTTGGTTTACATTTTTCTGGACATGAAGATAATATAAACTCAATATCCATATCCATGTAGGGCAGTTTCATGGTCACTGGTACACAGAGAAGAAATGTGATTTTCATTGTAATTGTTAAAACTGTGACATAGACGGGCAGACTTCCTTATCGCTTCCCATTGCTGCGAGCAGAGTATTTTTCCCGGTTTACTCTTCTATTTTGCAGCTCAGGCTCTGTGTGTGTTTGTTGGTGAGGAGAACATCTCAGGTCCTTGAATTAAGCTGTGTTCAAACTTGGGCAGTCCTCATCTCTAATTTCCTGCATGGCCAACCACTAATTCCAAATTGCTGAGTTCTTGGTAAAGACATTTGATTGTTTGCTACGCTTACTTCATTCACCTCCATTTTGCTGTTACTTTGTTTGTTTTTGCCCTTGGGGATTTCCATTTTTGTGAGTACAGCAATGTTTTAAACTCAATTTATCCAACTTCCAGCTCTTTTGGAATAGGCTATTTATTTTCGTCAGAGTACCTAGTCCCCCTTCCTGCCAGAAAGAAAAGTCCTAAAACACCCTTTTTGTTTCTCTTAACCCTACTCACTAGTTAGCATGTGAATGAAACTCACTTGTCTTTCCTGGTTCAGATGTTCAGTTTGGGAATTCATCAAAAGTATCCTGACATTTAGGAACCATGGATCCAGGTCTGGTTGGTGCAAACCTAAATTGGAAGACAGTAAGATTCAGAGTCCATCATGGGCCTGCAGCACATGCATGAAGTAGGTGGTGTTTCAGAACCTTCTGGAAGACAACTTGACTTGGAAGAAACTTTTAAAAAAAATTTATTCTGGAGACTTTTATAGTGTCCTCTCATTGGTCTAGCTGCTTGTTAGTTGCTTGGTTGGTTATGCTTATATGGAGTCACAATTGGTAGCCAGTTTTTCCTTTTCAAGGAGCAACATTCAAAAAACAAAGATCATGGCATCCAATCCCATCACTTTATGGCAAATAGATGGGGAAACAATGAAAACAGTGACAGACTTTATTTTCTTGGGCTCCAAAATAACTGCAGATGGTGACTGCAGCCATAAAATTAAAAGATGCTTGCTCTTTGGAAGAAAAGCTATGACAAACCTAGACAGCATATGAAAAAGCAGAGAGATTACTTTGCCAACAAAGGTCCATTTAGTCAAACCTTTGATTTTTCCAGTAGTCATGTACAGATGTGAGAGTTGGACCATAATGAAAACTGAGTGCCAAAGAATTGATGCTTTTGAACTGTGGTGCTGGAGAAGTCTCTTAAGAGTCCCTTGGACACCAAGGAGATCAAACCAGTCACTCCAAAAGGAAATCAGTCTTGAATATTCACTGGAAGGACTGATGCTGAAGCTGAAACTCCAATACTTTGGTCATCTTGTGCAAAGAGCTGATTCACTGGAAAAGACCCTGATGCTGAGAAAGGTTGAAGGCAGGGGGAGAAGGGGATGACAGAGGATGAGATGGTTGGATAGCATCACTGACTCAATGGACATAAGTTTGAGCAAGCTCTGGGAGCTGGTGATGGACAGGGAAGCCTGGTGTGCTGCAGTCCATGGGGTCGCAAAAAGTCAGACAGTACTGAGCGACTGAACTGAGCTGTTCCCAGAAATGGCCTGTTTGGGTAACATGACCCAGAACTCCCCAAAGTTAAAAGTTCATGTGACTAAAATCAAACTGGTGACCTCAAATAAATTTAGCCTGTTCCAATTCCTCTTGCATTTTGAGTTCATGTTTAAAAATCAGAATAGATATTTATGGTAATCATAAATGGGTAGCTGATTGTATTCACTCAGCCTCTGAAGTAGGAGAAGGTAGAGGGAGGGGAAAGCCAGAAGAAAAGGGTAGGTATCCAGGAACCTGGTGTTGACTTTTTTTCCAATATTAAAACAGGTGTTTTGCAAGGCTGAGTTGTTACTTGGTGAGATTTTCCATTATAATTTTTCCACTTCATGAAAAATAATCCAATAGTACCTATCTACCCAATTCCCTTGAAAGCCCAATTCTGGAATCCAATAACAATCCACCCAATTCTAGGAAAACCTTATGAGGTAGAGATTGAGTTCAATGGCTAACAAGAATAACAGGCAATTCATTAGAAATATAGTATGCATTTTGTAATTATACTAAGGAAAGTTTCACTATCCAGGAGGTGGTTGAATTACAGATAGAAACTTTAAAAACAACTGAATCAAGTGATTCAGAGTAGACAATATTAAATCCTAGATGGGAAGAAGCAATTTTCACTCTCCTTTATTTATTAAACTCCAGTCCATTTGAAAAAGGGAGATAGTGATGAATGTGGATTTGCTTTTGCTGCCAATTTCAGGCATAAAATCTTTTTAGTACCTGGTAAAAGTGATAATAAAAATAATTCTATCCAGTGGAAAATGTGAGCATGTATGCAGGTGCCCCCCACCTATGAGTGTGTTTGAATACACATACATATATATGCATGATTTAGTCCCTATCCTAGGGTCATCTTGTAAGCGCTGCTATTGCATACAAATCTCACGTTCATCTGTCACCAGGAAGATAATGGTATACTACTTATTCTTTGCTTACATTGCAATGCGCTCTGATTATGGGCTCCAAGTGATGTACAATGCACATATCTTTTAGCAGCGATGCAAAAGCTAAAGAAAATGGTCAAAATAAAGCTTTCAGTGCAGTGTACATAGCCCCCTCACATAGAGAACTCAATCTAAGAAGATCTGCAGCCATTCCTGTCCAGAAAGGTGGCTCAGACCCACACCAGGGNGAGTGTGTTTGAATACACATACATATATATGCATGATTTAGTCCCCATCCTAGGGTCATCTTGTAAGCGCTGCTATTGCATACAAATCTCACGTTCATCTGTCACCAGGAAGATAATGGTATACTACTTATTCTTTGCTTACATTGCAATGCGCTCTGATTATGGGCTCCAAGTGATGTACAATGCACATATCTTTTAGCAGCGATGCAAAAGCTAAAGAAAATGGTCAAAATAAAGCTTTCAGTGCAGTGTACATAGCCCCCTCACATAGAGAACTCAATCTAAGAAGATCTGCAGCCATTCCTGTCCAGAAAGGTTGCTCAGACCCACACCAGGGGTTTATGGCTAAAGAATCACCTGACCAGTTATTTCTCTCGTATTAACTGCATCAGAAGACCTCACTCATTTGGTCCTTTTCAGACACTCTCCCTTAGTTTAGCCTGGTACTGGAGTCCTTAGGGATGGTCACTCATCCATGGGGCTAGCAATGTAATCAGAACAACAAGTTCTCAAACATGTTTTAGAAGCAATCCGGGAATCTTAATATGGTGGATGATCCCTCCCACATCCTCACAAGGCCCAAGGTCAATGGAAGTCAGACATCTACATGTATGTTCAAATGTGGATGCTCCAAAAGTGAGGTGACCTGAAGTGTTAAGTCAGCCTTTCTGAACTTTCAGTCTTACGGCAGCTCACTGAACTCATTGTAGAATTCCAGACCTCTCTGCCTTTGTACATGACATTATTCTGCCAATACCTTCTTGCCTTTTCACACAGAAACCCCCTATTTATGCTTCAGAGCCCATTCTCGCTTGTAAAGTTTTCCCTGGTATTTCTGCCAGATAATCACCTTTAAAAAAATATTGAAAACATCATGCTAAATATAAATTACATTTATTAATAACTACTAACAAACAGCTTGCCTTGCCCATCAGATTATGAGTTCTTTTAATGGCAAGAACCACTTTCTATATACCATTATACTCCTTGTCTGCATTACAACATGTATTTAGCACACAGGTTCTTGGGTAGAATTAAATCCCATGACAATGGCAAGATATCTGTGTGTCTTGGAGAGTATGGTGTATGTTTAACAGTTACAGAAAGAGTTGCCCCAATCCTTAGACCTCTACTTTTCCCAGGTAAACCTCATTCCATAACTCAAATGGAAGGCAGCCCACATTAGAGGATCTATTCCTGCTTCTGATTTTCTCTGGCCTCCCAAGAAAGTGGGCTCAATACTCTAAACTGTGCAATAGGTAGGTAGGCATTATTCATGGTCTCAGAATGAAGTTGGAGGCCATTTCCATTAAGTTGCCCACAACTCAAGTCCATGACTTTCTAGGGGCATTTTTACCCCTGGAGGACCATACATAATGATTTCCAAATAGAATCCAAAGTCTAGATGATCTTCAACAAGGTGACATTTTCCTAGAGCCAACAATTAAATAGATTTATCCTTCTTCTTTCCCCCAGACACCTCTGCTTAAAATCCACTGTGGTTAAGTTGACTTACCAGCAGACTTTTAAGATTTATAAGCATTTTGGGATATTATTTATACTTTCAAAGAGCAAATGATTTTCCCCCAGTAACATCCTCCATGGATTCACAGCCTGTTAGATCCCTGACCCTAGAGATTCTGTTTTATTCTGCCCCAAAAGAAGGTTGGGGGAGGTAAAGTTCTGCATTAGAAAGTTTCTGACCAAAGTGATCTTTAATTGAAAGCAGGCAATTAATTGTCATCATTCACCAGTTATTCTTAAGAGTGTTTCATGTTTTAATTTGTTTACTTTTTGGGGTGGATTTTCAAAATATTTTGTTAAATTTCCAGGGAAATCAGCTGTAGTGGTGAGGATATGGTAGATTAAGAAGGCAGAAGCTTTTTCTTCTTAAACACACTAGCATGCCAGCCTTCTTCCATTCCTCTCTTCACCCCTCTCATCATTTCTTTGTCCTTCCTTCCCTTAACTGAGGGCTTTGGACACAGAGAAATATAGTGTCTGCCAAGTGCTCTCAATTACTTCACAGTAGGGATGGCAGGGAGAGGAAGAGGCCAAATGAAAGGAAAGCCAGGGATGAGGTTGAGGAAGAACTTAATAGATTGGGAGTACAGAGGGCATGGGGAGAAGTGGTCCAGGAAGACTTTCTGGAGCTCTGACCCTACTAGCCCACCCTCTATCCCCAACAACACAGACACATCTCAGAGGGGGTGGATCAGGCTCCAGTGTACGCTGCAAGCAGGAGGAGTAGCACCTGGGAAGCCTGGAGAGAAATAAGAATACCTCTGTCTTGGGAGTGAGAGATTGACTCCTGCTACAAAATTGGTAGTTCTAAGATAAGTCCTGACATGGATAGATGTAGAGACTGTCATACAGAGTGAAGTAAGTCAGAAAGAGGAAAACAAATACTGTATAATATCACTTGTATCAGGAATCTAGAAGAATCAGGCAGATGAACTTATTTGCAAATAAGAAATAGAGATAGAGATGCAATGTAGAGAACAAATTTATGGACAGCAAGGGAGGGTGAATTGGGAGGTTAGGATTGATAGATACGCACTACTATGTATAAAATAGGTAGGTAATGAGAAACTATTGTGTAGCACAGGGAACTCTACTCAGTGCTCTGTGGTGACCTGAATGGGCAGGAAATTTTAAAAAGAGGGGATGTATGTATACATATAACTAATTCACTTTGCTGTACAGTAGACACTAACACAACACTGTAAATCAACTATACTCCAAAATTTTTTTTAAGTCTTGAAAAATTATCTAGGAATGGAGGGAGCAGACATTAGAAACAGTAGCTAAAGCTAGAAATGGGTAAGAAGATTCCTACAAACAGTAGCTGAAGCCAGAGATGGGTAAGAAGATTCCTGGACCCAGATAGTGATTCTGGGAAAAGGCGAGGTTAGCACTGCAGGCTGAATCAGGAGAACAAGAGCCACATTTACAGGCTGAGCACCCAGAAACAACCCAGCACATGAGCAAGAATGGGATGTGAGTCTACTTCAGGGATCAGTAAGTTAGGTCTCCCTGGGTCTCTGGTTTCAAAGCCCTGGTCCATGCTTATACTCATTTGCCACTAGAGGGAGAATGTGATGATGAAGGCTGTGCAGATGTATCAGGTTGCTTTGAGAAGGTGTATATCTTGGACCTGTGGATGGGGCAGAGGGCTTTAGCTCCCAGATAAGAGTGAATGGAAAGACTCATTGGAAAAGTCCCTGATGCTGGGAAAGATTGAAGGCAGAAGGAGAAGAGGGTGTTAAAGGATGAGATGGCTGGATAGTATCACTGATGCAATGGACATGAACTTCAGCAAACTTGGGGAGATGATGAGGGACAGGGAGGCCTGGTTTGCTGCAGTCCATGGGGTCGCAAAGAGTCAGACACAACTGGGTGACTGAGCAACAGTGAAAGAGTGAATGAGGTATTATAGAAGGCATGGCAACCAGACATTTAATGAATGGAGCCCACTTCAATGATCGAATGATACCGTGTAGTATTTTTCTCCCAAGGCCAAAGCAATTTGTTATTCTCTGTTGAATTAGAAAAAAATAATAATAAAGTTGTGGAACAATTCTGGAAACATCTCACTGAGGACAGACATACCCCCTGAGAGAAAACTGCCCTTGTGATGCTTTTGGAGGCTATGAGTAGGCTTGACTGATGCTTGGAAAAACATGACTTAGCAGTGATAGGTACATTGTATACCAATAGGAATTGTTAAACATTAAAATTGGTGAATTTAACTGGTTAAAATAAATGATATTAAGACAGGTTCAAGTGCTAATGTCTAGGTCAACTCCCCAGACCACCACAGAGCGAAAGGCTCCTGGTTAGGGCGGAATAGCAACTGGAGTCAGTTCATAAGAACTGACAGTAGTTTCTTTATTTCTAAAGAAGAGTCATTGTCATCTGCTCCTAACTCAGATGGAGACACAGGCCATAAGTCTCTGGAGCCCAGAGATTTTTTTGAGAAATTACTGTCATAGAGCTCATGTCAACCAGAAAGTGAAAGTGTTTGTAGCTCAGTAATGTCCAACTCTTTGTGACCTCATTGACTGTAGCCTGCCAGGCTCCTCTGTCCATGGAACTGACACGTGACTGTATGTTCCTTGGTTCTTTGTCTCGTCACAACAAACATTTGGAGCAAAGGACATTAAAGCCCTCGGAGAGTCACAGCTCTCGGGTCTTGGACAAACCACGTTATAGCTCTTAGGCAAATCAGAGTTAGAGCTCTATTTTATTTAGAAGGTAGCAGGAGAATCCATCCTCAAAGCGTGAGGGCATGCCAACCCAAAGATTTGAAGGGAAGAGGGTGGAGGAGTGCATGAGAGAGGGAGAGAGAGAGAGAAAGAGTGCAGGCATGCGGGAGAGGAAGTGAGAGAGCGCGCTTTGGCTTCTCCTCTTATATGTTTTCTCCTCCACCTGGGCCTGCCCTATGCAAATTGGGCTTAGCCAGGAGTGCTGTTTGTTCTACCTGAAGTCTTCACTCTGGTCCTCGGACCTTCTTTGACCTTCCTTGTTTTTTAGCCACCGCCATTTTGGACTCCGTTTCCCTATTCTACCTACCTAACAGAATTCTCCAGGCAAGAAGACTAGAGTGAGTTGCCATTTCCTTCTCTAGGAGATCTTCCNATCACTGATGCAATGGACATGAACTTCAGCAAACTTGGGGAGATGATGAGGGACAGGGAGGCCTGGTTTGCTGCAGTCCATGGGGTCGCAAAGAGTCAGACACAACTGGGTGACTGAGCAACAGTGAAAGAGTGAATGAGGTATTATAGAAGGCATGGCAACCAGACATTTAATGAATGGAGCCCACTTCAATGATCGAATGATACCGTGTAGTATTTTTCTCCCAAGGCCAAAGCAATTTGTTATTCTCTGTTGAATTAGAAAAAAATAATAATAAAGTTGTGGAACAATTCTGGAAACATCTCACTGAGGACAGACATACCCCCTGAGAGAAAACTGCCCTTGTGATGCTTTTGGAGGCTATGAGTAGGCTTGACTGATGCTTGGAAAAACATGACTTAGCAGTGATAGGTACATTGTATACCAATAGGAATTGTTAAACATTAAAATTGGTGAATTTAACTGGTTAAAATAAATGATATTAAGACAGGTTCAAGTGCTAATGTCTAGGTCAACTCCCCAGACCACCACAGAGCGAAAGGCTCCTGGTTAGGGCGGAATAGCAACTGGAGTCAGTTCATAAGAACTGACAGTAGTTTCTTTATTTCTAAAGAAGAGTCATTGTCATCTGCTCCTAACTCAGATGGAGACACAGGCCATAAGTCTCTGGAGCCCAGAGATTTTTTTGAGAAATTACTGTCATAGAGCTCATGTCAACCAGAAAGTGAAAGTGTTTGTAGCTCAGTAATGTCCAACTCTTTGTGACCTCATTGACTGTAGCCTGCCAGGCTCCTCTGTCCATGGAACTGACACGTGACTGTATGTTCCTTGGTTCTTTGTCTCGTCACAACAAACATTTGGAGCAAAGGACATTAAAGCCCTCGGAGAGTCACAGCTCTCGGGTCTTGGACAAACCACGTTATAGCTCTTAGGCAAATCAGAGTTAGAGCTCTATTTTATTTAGAAGGTAGCAGGAGAATCCATCCTCAAAGCGTGAGGGCATGCCAACCCAAAGATTTGAAGGGAAGAGGGTGGAGGAGTGCATGAGAGAGGGAGAGAGAGAGAGAAAGAGTGCAGGCATGCGGGAGAGGAAGTGAGAGAGCGCGCTTTGGCTTCTCCTCTTATATGTTTTCTCCTCCACCTGGGCCTGCCCTATGCAAATTGGGCTTAGCCAGGAGTGCTGTTTGTTCTACCTGAAGTCTTCACTCTGGTCCTCGGACCTTCTTTGACCTTCCTTGTTTTTTAGCCACCGCCATTTTGGACTCCGTTTCCCTATTCTACCTACCTAACAGAATTCTCCAGGCAAGAAGACTAGAGTGAGTTGCCATTTCCTTCTCTAGGAGATCTTCCCAATGCAGGGATAGAATCCAGATCTCCTGCATTGCAGGCAGATTCTTTACTGTCTGAGTGACCAGAGTCTTTTCAGCCTGCTGACTCACCCTCCATCCTAATTCATCCAGAGGTGGGGGCAGTAACATTTATAGAGGATCATGGGATTTCTGGTACTTACCATCACTCTCCAATGGCCTGGGGACTCCAAGGAGGAATAATGACCTGCTGTCAAAGGAATACTAACCAAACATATTGTGCTATGCTATGTTATGCTGATTATAATTTATAATACACCTTCCCTTCCCATGTAAGACCTCAAAGCAGATTACATCAAAAAGATTAATGAAAGCATTGTATCAGAATCTGTATCAACACATTGTTGAGGCAAACCAATCCTTGCCCGCAGGAAACTTACCCTCTGGCTGGAGAGATAAGCAGAAAAACTCCTGATAGAAGTTAAATACTTTGTATTCATTACTGTTGATCAAGACAAAGTGAAAGCTCAAAAGAGTCATTTAAAATACCAGTGGAAGAACTGAATTTCTTATGAATTCAACCAAGGTCACAACCTGGCAGACCAGAGCTATAGCTATTTGTCTGGTGTAGTGCTTTTTTCTCCTTCTCCTTGTTTTATTTAAATTGGGATGTCTTTAGGGTAGACAGGTCTCCAGTTTTCCCAATTACTCACATATGCTGCCTGCCTGGCTCCTAGAGGCATTTGCTTTGCACCTTCCAGTAAAACGCCTTTGTTCAGAGGAGAAAAAAATATTTTGAGATGAGAGAGCAAAGGACCATATTAAGGCAAATACAGAAAGTCTGAGCCCTTAAAGAGTGAGTCAGATTTGGATGTATAGAGAATATTGAGCCATAAATCATCTTCCTCTAACAGTTGAGTTTCACATCAATTGAAATAAAGGCACAGACATAGGTTGGGACCCAACATTAGCTTTATTATATATGTAATAGTCAGGATAGACTGGGTTATTCTGCTGTAAAAAAGCATCTCCAAAGTCTCAGAGGCTTAATACATCAGAAATACTGGCTTCTCATTTCTGCTCCATGCCCACTACAGGTTGTTTCTGCATCTTGCCCATTGTAGTCACGCAGGACCTAGGCTGACAGAAGGATGTAGGTCTTTGAACCCACGTGTCTGGGCTGCAGGGGAAGATTTTCCAGATACTCAGCCTCCATCTAGCCTTTTTCTTAAAACTGGTCTGCCTGAGAACTCACCCCTCCCTTTTGTAAGAACTCTTGCCCCCTCTTCAAAATAAACCATATCTTATACTCAATGTTACTATTGTTCTTTTCTGCTAGACATAAGCATCTCTTTAGCACTGAAAAGAGCAATTTAGGAATGTATAGCTCCTGAGAGAATCTTGAAGGGAGCTGGTTTCAGAATCATGGCCAGACACATAGGTGTCTGTCTAATCTATCCATCTGTCAGTCTCCCTCCCTCCATTCCTCCCTCCTTCTCCTCCTCCCTTCCTTCCACCCAGCTCTCTACCTGTCTATCCATTGCTTGATCCATCTGTCTCATCTATCCATGTAGCTCAGCTATCCATCTATCTCAACTATCTTAAACTTAGAATGCATAAATGGGGTGTTTGTCACAGGGATGCTTCCTACCACATTGTGTTGAATTTTAAAACATGAAGCACACATTCTTCCCGAATACAAACTTGACTCGGCTAACTGGCCTGACAGTGAAGACCACTTTGCCTGTTATGTTATATGGCAGACGTCTTCTGTGAATGAAAGGAACTAAATCTGCAGCTCCAAGGTTTTAAAGAAAATATATTTAAAGGACACAATACACAAGCTGGGTGTCGCATACTCTGACTTTTAAGCATATGATAAACATTTCAGATGTACACTTGAAACCTTATGAGAAGATACAAATTTTTTTTTTTTTAAGTCCTTTCGGGAGTATGATAGTGGGAAAAGCAAATTATGTTTAAAGACCATTATCTTAGCTTGTTGGCTCAGTGACAGAACTGTCTCCCTTCTGGGTTGAGGAGACCAACCTTCTAGAGAGTGGCCTAGGGAAGGAAGATAGGAGGGTCCAGAAGAGTGACAGGGATGGGCGGTTGAGAGAGAAAAGAGCTGAGAAGCCAGTGCCACACAGTGGCCCTCACAGCACCTGTGGGGTGGTGAGTGCTGGGCTGGTAAGGCCGAGATCCCAGGCCTGCTCTGTGAAGCCCGAGCTCCCCTTTGGTTGTTGACATTGCACCCGAGCTGTCTAACCAAAGTGTACACTGTCAGAGGACCAGCACAGGCGACAAGTTTGCATCTTAGCCAAAACCCATCGTTGCTAACATAAAACTGCTGCTGCTGCTGCTAAGTCACTTCAGTCGTGTCCGACTTTGTGTGACCCCATAGACGGCAGCCCACCAGGCTTCCCCATCCCTGGGATTCTCCAGGCAAGAACACTGGAGTGGGTTGCCATTTCGTGAAAGTGAAAAGTGAAAGTGAAGTCACTCAGTCATGTCCAACTCTTCGTGACGCCATGGACTGCAGCCTACCAGGCTCCACCATTCGTGGGATTTTCCAGGCAAGAGTACTGGAGTGGGCTGCCATTGCCTTCTCCAAACATAAAACTAGCTCAGAGCTAGTGTTCTGAAGCCATAAAGTCAAGGACATACTGTGTGAGGAGAAGAGCCCTTAACAGTACATCTGTGGAAAGCCCTTTACAAACTGTTATTGAAGACAAGGATGGGGAACCAAGTGTCCCCACTGTGCACGTGCCATCCTACCCCATTTCTTTGGAGGTTTCTAGGGAGCCCAGCTCACCCCTTGTTCCCTCAGGGACTCCCACGGAAGGGATCCCCCGGGTTGAAGACACCACTTCTGAGTGAAGACCCTAAGTTATGTGTTGTCCGGGCCCAGAGGTGCCTGCTTGGAGATGGGTTTTTATTTGCATTTCTGGAGAAAAGATTTAGGTGCATTGAATGTAAACAAACAGTGAAGGATATTATTGGCAGGCCATTTTTTTAACTTGTCTTTTTATTTTCACATACAAAATGTAATTGGAACATATTAAGAAACATCAATACTGACTTCTACTGGAAAGTAAAATTGTAAAAAATGGACCAGGACCAAGGGAAGAGGTGCTGAATCTTGATAAGTCAGAGCTCTGTGAGGGGGAGAGACAGAGAGCAGCATGCTTGTTTAGGGTGTGGTTTCTGATTTACTCTCTCTTTTTTTAATTGAAGTATAGTTGATTTACATTGTTACATTAATTTCTGCTGTATAGCAAAGTATTAATAACTCAGTTCTACACATATGTACATTCTTTCTATATTCTTTCCCGTTATGGTTTATCCCAGGATACTGAATATAGTTCCCTGTGCTATACAGTAGGACCTTATTTTCCATCCATTACATATGTAAGAGTTTGCATCTGCTGATCCCAAACTCCCAGTTCTTCCCTCCCCATGATTCACTTGCTATTGCCCCACATCCTCAGCCTCTGCTCCAGGGCTAGAAGAGACAGTCTGATGGCAGAGGACAGAGCAGGGTTAGACACTTAGGTTTGAGTCAGACAGAATGGGGCTCAGGCCTCAATTTCAATGTCACTGGGAACTTACCCTTTTAATAGCTATTATTATTAATAATATCTTTAACAACATTTCTAACAAATTTGTGAAGTTCTGAATATGTGTTTAGCACTAAGCTAAGCTTTTTATATATTACGTTTTTCCAAACATAACCCTATAAAATCAATTCAGTTGTGAAGAAAGTGAGACTTAAATGCCCAGAGTCCCATAGGTAGTATATCCAGTTTCAAAGCCACACTCTTCTTAGTAACTTTGTTTACTTATTGGCTGTGCTGGGTCTTCACTGTATGGACCTTTCTTTGGTTGCAGAGAGTGAGGGCTGCTCTTTGTTGCAGTGTACGGCTTCTCATTGTAATGGCTTCTCTTATTGTGGAGCGTGGGCTCTGTGGCATGTGGGCTTCGGTAATCGCAGCACATGGGCTGGATAGTTAGGGCTCCTGGGCTCTCAAGCACAAGGTCAGTAGTTGTGGCACACGGGCTTAGATGCTCCGTGGCATGTAGACCTTCCAGGATCAGGGATCGAACCCGTATCTCCTGTGTTGGCAGGTGGATTCTTTATCACTGAGCCACCAGNTTGTGGAGCGTGGGCTCTGTGGCATGTGGGCTTCGGTAATCGCAGCACATGGGCTGGATAGTTAGGGCTCCTGGGCTCTCGAGCACAAGGTCAGTAGTTGTGGCACACGGGCTTAGTTGCTCTGTGGCATGTAGACCTTCCAGGATCAGGGAGAGGATAAAGATCCAGTATAGGATCTTTATCAGGATCGAACCCGTATCTCCTGTGTTGGCAGGTGGATTCTTTATCACTGAGCCACCAGGGAAGCCCCAAAGCCACACTATTTACCCTTGGGCTATGCTGCTTTGATTTGCTTCACTGCACAATGGGAACATGAGAATCTTTGTAATAGAGCTGTATGGATTCAGGGGGCCCATGTGTGTAAAACATAGAATAGTGACCATTTTAGTGGGTTAACAATAAATGCTGATGCCTGTAAGTAAGTGAAGTCACTCAGTTGTGTCTGATTCTTTGCAACCTTATAGACTGTAGCCCACCAGGCTTCTCTGTCCATGGGATTCTCCAGGCAAGAATACTTGAGTGGGTTGCCATTTCAGCTCCAGTGGATCTTCCCAACCCAGGGATCGAACCTGGGTCTCCTGCATTGCAGGCAGACACTTTAACCTCTGAGCCACCAGGGAAGCCTGCTACACTAATGTTTATTGCAGGCTTACTGGGTCCCTACATTGTGCTATGCTCCCCTGTATATTCACTTATTTAATCTTGTCCTTCTAACAGTCCTATGAAGTAGGCACCACTATTATCCCCAGTTTACAAATGAGGATCTCATGGTTTGGAATAGTTAAATAGCTCATCCAAGGTCACAAAGCTGATCAATGGTAGGGATGGGATTTGCATGCTTGGGCTAAAGAGTCCAAGCCCTGAGTAAGCAGTAGTATCTTTATTATCATCACTATAAGAGCGTGTATTAGCCAAGGTTCTCCAAAGAAACAGAACCAATAATAAAACCAACCAACCAACACACACATACATATATGCATACATAAATCCCTTGATGAAAAGATTTATTATAAG
>SJYW01002605.1:40461-68067 GCA_006410735.1 Raphicerus campestris
AGGGTCACAAAGAGACGGCCATGCCTGAGTGAGTGAGCATGCACACGACTTCAATATGACTTTACCCTAACTTCACTAATTACATCTTCAATGATCCAGTTTCCAAACAGGGTCACATTCTGAGATCCTGAGAGCTGGGACTTTGACACACAAATTTGAAGGGACACAATTCAACCTATAACAGAGGTTTCTGAATCCATCCTCAGGTTTGATAATTTGCTAGAAAAACCCACTGAAAGCTCTTATGTTCATAGTTGTGTTTATGATAAGGGCATTATAATTAAAATCAGCTAGAGGAAGAGAATCATTGGGCAGACTCTGGATAGGTTCCAAATACAGTGCTTTCATTGTTCTCAGGGCAAATCACCCTCTGGTGTTGATAATGTGACAATACTCAGGAGTATAGCCAGCTCAGGAAGCTCATCCAAACTTTGGAGGTTACGGTTTTTATTAGACCTTCATTATATAGAAATGCCTGATTGATTACCAGGGTGGTTAAACTCTGCCTCAAGGTCAACTGATACCTTGTGACCCAAAGCCCCTGCTTTCTAAACACACATTTGGTGTTTCTGCAGTAGCTGTCTCCTGTTCAGTTCTATCAGATGTGACCATTCCCACCCTGAGCTATCTACTTTCCATAAGCTTGTAGGTGTCTTCTGAGGGGCCCACCAGGAATAACAAAAGACATTCCTATCATGGAGGAAATTCCAAGGGCTTGGAGATTACATCCCAGATGTCAAAACAAAAAGTGGACCTCTCTTTTGATGAGGCCAAATTCCTAATTACACAGCACCCATCTTTCTTTGCCNGTTTTTGCTTATCATTTTATCTCCATTGCCACTCACAGTGCCTAGCAAATGTTCAATAAATATTTGAATGAATGGATGAAAAAATGAATGGCATTCAGGTCATATCTCACTGATATTAAGGGAAAGGTTAAGGCTCTTAGAAACAGGAGAGTCAGAGCAAGTCAGTGAACTTCACTGTATAAATAGAATGGAGAGAAGTACCTGTAATCACATCTGCTATGGCCAGTCTACAGGGGCAGAAGGCAATAACCTAGATAGCAGGGCCCTGCTGTAAAGGTGGTCAACCTCTTGCTGGCAAACTGCTTGGAGTCATCAGCTCCCACATGCAGGGTGATTGTCTCAGGGCCAAGGAGATGTACTCATAGGAGATTCCTGGAATCCTTAATGCTCAAGCTTAATCACCTGCATGACAGCCTCTGATCACCATGGTACAGACCAATGGAGTGACCTTGACAGATTAACTTTTAAAATATCTTTTGTGTCAATTGTTCAGGCCACAGCCTCCTGTTTCTCTGGTTTACATCATTACATTTATGTTCTGTAGAACCAGTGGGAAAAACAGAGTGAGAAATTCTTATGTTGGGTTTTTGCAAAAGGCATCAGCTGACATATATGACAGACAATAGGTTGAAGATGCTGATATATAAGGAGCCCATGCCATTGACAAGTGAAATGCTGAGACTGGATAGCCCAGAACAGAAAATTGGATAGCACATTCATCAGAGAGGAACTCGAAGTATCTAATAAACACAGAAAACATGGTCAACCTCTTTAAGTATAATGGTTAAAGATTTTAAAAAATCATGTCAGGAGGACTGCATGCAGTAGACACCTTGATAGAGTGCGTGTGAGAGTGAGTTGCTTAAACTCTTTTTAATGGTAAAGCTGATTGATCTGTCTCTTATACACATCTCCAGGCTTACCCGTCCNGTATAATGGTTAAAGACTTTAAAAAATCATGTCAGGAGGACTGCATGCAGTAGACACCTTGATAGAGTACGTGTGAGAGTGAGTTGCTTAAACTCTTTTTAATGATAAAGCTGATTGATAATATATAACAGGACCATGGAAATTATTTTATACAATTTGCAAATCATTTTTCTAAAATCAATCTAAAAGCTATTTGACAAGGTGCTATTTATATTAAAAAAAACCATGAAAATCTATCCTAAACATTTAATAATAGGGAAGTAGTTTTAAAAATGTAATGCAGCTAAAATATTTATGAAGAATTTTAGTAACAGAGTAAATGCTCAGAAGGATATTTAGTGAACAGAGCATGGTACAAAGTTGTATGAAGTGTTAGATGTCAACTATGAAAGAATGTTCACATACAGTAAAGGAAAAAAGTATACAAGTTTTTATGAGTAGCTACAAAGAGGAAAATGAAGACCAGAATAATCTCACAATTCTCAGTGCAGATTTAAAACAACACATTCTCACATTCTTTATGTTGATTGTATTTCCAGAATTTCTACACTNGCAGCTAAAATATTTATGAAGAATTTTAGTAACAGAGTAAATGCTCAGAAGGATATTTAATAAACAGAGCATGGTACAAAGCTGTATGAAGTGTTAGATGTCAACTATGAAAGAATGTTTGCATACAGTAAAGGAAAAAAGTATACAAGTTTTTATGAGTAGCTACAAAGAGGAAAATAAAGACCAGAATAATCTCACAATTCTCAGTGCAGATTTAAAACAACACATTCTCACATTCTTTACGTTGATTGTATTTCCAGAATTTCTACACTAATCTGATTAGAATATCATGGAGAAAAATTATTAAAAACACAGACATTGGTTTTGAGGTCAGTTGGGCCTGGGTTCTGGTCTTGGTTCTGCTACTTCATATTGTGATAGGTCATCAGTTTTCTCATCTGAACAGTGGATATAATAGAGCATGTAGGTTTGCTAATAAGATCAAATGAAATGAAATATGTAAACAAGTTAGTATAGCACATGACGTAGAGGAGGCTTTCTTGAGTATTCGAATCGCAGAATTTGAAGTTTTCAAGTGCTGCAGGATCCTCCTGTCTGACCTGTAAGTAACACGGGAGGGTGTCTGATAATGAGAGACGTCGATGGCACAAGCGCGGTGCATGGTCGTCAGCGGCAGAGCCTCTGGATTTTGTGTCCCTCTCTGTGTGCTTCTGGCCAAGCCTCCTTGCTTCTCTGGAGAAACCAAGTACAGCATTGCATTGCTCCTACTTTTTGTTTTTTGGTTTATTTTCATTATTTTAATTTCATTCATTCTTGCCAAGCAGGGCAAATGTCCTAGAGTGATTGTTGATGCTAAAGCTAAGTAAACTACATTCTGAGAGAATTTAAATGATAAATACTGCTTAATATCAATTGAGGATCACTGAGTGTAGGGAAAAGTGACAGACCAAGACAGAGGAAGTTGGATTAAGCTGTGTAAAAAGTTAAGCTTTACCTCAAGGCAAAGCAAAAATGCCTGTTTCAGGACGATGTTGCATTCACCCCCACTGGGCAGCTTACTAACTGGTTTCTTTCCCCTGACCTCCCTTTCCCATCCAGCTTTTATGCTATAGGCAGAGTAAGTTCT
The DNA here is from genome assembly GCA_006410735.1 of Raphicerus campestris. Classification (NCBI taxonomy): domain Eukaryota; kingdom Metazoa; phylum Chordata; class Mammalia; order Artiodactyla; family Bovidae; genus Raphicerus; species Raphicerus campestris. Next base: position 43,840 of record SJYW01002605.1, read on the forward strand.
ATCAACCTCTGCTTAAATCTTGGCCTTTTATTACTTGGAAGATAGCCTGAGCCCTAAGTGTTCTGCCATCTAATTATCTTTCCTGCTCTGTGCTTCTCCCTAGATTATCATACCTCATCCCATTATCAGTCTATCTGATAAGCTCCTACTAATACTTTAAGACCCAGACCAGAATGTCCCTAAACTGTAAGCTTCTTGACTATACTGTGAGTTCATGATGTCAGTGACAGGGTCTCATTCATCTCTGCCCCGAGTTTGAATTTTTCAGCTACAAGCAATAGCATACTGGCAGAGTGGCTTAAATGATATGGGAATTTATCATCTCGCTTAACTGAAAGTCTGGAAATGGTGGTTCCAAGATTGGATCTGTGACTTGACGATCCTTGTCCTCATCTCTTCCCTCTGCCAACTTCAGAGGGCTGGTGATGTTTCCTTTTGTGGTTATGCGAGTTGCCATTGCTATAACCACCAGTTAGGTCCTGTTAGGAAGGAAAAGATTCATGGTGTTATATAGAAAAGATGATATGCTGATGTAGAAAGACAGAAGTGGTAGATCAAGGGCTATTTTCTCTTGAGCCTTCTTCTTCTTTTTTTTTTTTAAATTAATTAGGTAGAAATTTTCCCAGTGCTCAACACATTTCCTCTTGTGGCTTATTGGATAGAAATGGGTCACATGGTTACTCCTAAAACATCACAGGCAAAGGGAATGGGATGACCCTGACTGGTCAGAACAAGTTTGACTCATTCCCTTGGTCTGGTACTTTGGGCAGCTGATGTGAAGAGCTGATTGGAAAAGACCCTGATGCTGGGAAATGTAGAAGACAGGAGGAGAAGGGAACAACAGAGGATGAGATGGTTGGATGGCATCACCAACTTAATGGACATGAGTTTGAGCAAGCTGCAGGAGATGATGAAGGACAGGGAAGCCTGGAGCGCTGCAGTCCATGGGGTCGCAAAGAGTCGGACACAACTGAGCGACTGAACACCACCAACAACTTGGTCTAGAACAGTCTTCTCAGAAATCTGCTTGATACCTAAACAGAGGACGGTTCTGTTAGGAAGGAAAGGTGTAATGTTGTTAGCTGGGTCACCAGCTTTTTTCCCGTAAGATCCCAGTATTGCACCTGATTGAATGTTCTCTGTAAAACCCTTCTGTAAAGTTCTATAGCACCGTGTCTTCTGTGTATCCACAGCCTATTACTCTTACTATATAATTTCTCTGTTTTTAACCAGTTTCTGTGCCTTAATTGCCCATCTGCCTGTGTGTTTCCTACATGGAACTGTGAACTCCTTCAGGACAGGAAACATTTTATTTAGATTTAAATATCCAGCATTAAATGTACATAGGTTTTCAACAAATGCTTATTGGCAGGTTTTTCTGTACAACTATTATCAAACCTAATCCTCCCCCTCCTCCCTCTTTTCCTCCCTTCCTCTCTTTTTTTGCTATTCTGTCTGCACTAAGACAGTTGTTGTTAGTGCTTGCTAGTCGCACCGTTGTGTCTGACATTTTGTGACTTTGTGGACCGCAGCCCATCAGGCTCCCCTGTCCATGGAATTCTCCAGGCAACAATACTGGAGTGGGCTGGCATTCTCTTATCCAGGGGATCTTCCCAACCCAGGGATTAAAACCAGGTCTCCCACATTGCAGGCAGATTCTTTACTGTTTGAGCCACCAGGGTGCTTGAATTTCCACATGTTTGGATTTCACACATCTTGGTTCACACCTTGAAACGCAGTTCTGGTGCCTGTAATGAAAGCTGGAGCCCTGCTTAAAATGATAGTAGCTGTATAAATAGAGTTTGACTAAAACATTTATTAATGATTCTTTTTTTTTGGTAGATAAAAACCAGCATTTAGCTTTATCAAAGACAATATAAATTGAAAATGGAAAAGTTCTCATCTTTTGTATGCAAAAAATGGGTTTCATGCCACCCAAAACCAAGCCAAACAGAAAAAGTTAATTCAGCTTTCTTGAAAATGACAGCTTCAGTCGTATTGACTTATAGAGTTTCTGACAGGCTTTTGTAGCTTTTTCTCTCTGCGTCCCTGTTCTCCATACCCCTCATTTATATTTGTGCTGGAAAAATATAACTATGTACAGTGGGATGAGTGAGAGCTGTTGCTATCATTCTCTAAATGACCGTATCTCTGAACCTACAAAAGAATTCCGTGACATCATTAGTGCAGCTGGCATCTATGCATGTGAGTGAGAAAGATCTCTGTAGCTTAATGTGGCATGTAATTATAGTATCTCACATCTTTTTCTTCTGAGAAGCTTTTTCCTGACCTTCCCACCTGATAGGAAACTTTCCTCTTAGTTCTCTTAACACCCTCCTTACTCTATAATTATCTACTATGCTTAGCACAGTGCACGTGCCAAAAAAAAATGTTGAGTAGATAAAATTTTTATAATGGAGATGGCTGTGCATTTCTGCATGTACACACTTGTTTATTTAGCAAACACACAGACAGCACTTACTTTCTGCAAGACATGTTTCTAAATGCTTCATACATATTCATTCAGAAATTTACAATTTACCAAAGTACTTTTGACACATTGGCTCATTGATTACTCACTTTAACTTTAGTGAGCAGATGGATAGGAATTATCCCCATATCACAGGTAGGCTAACATATTCAGAAATTCATCTCTTTGCCCATAATTATATGGTTTACAAATAGCGAAGGTGAGATTTTAACCTACTCATTCTGACTTTTGACACAATATTTTGTGAGATTACCACATCTATGTTAGTGAAGACTGAAGGGAAGCTTTGGCTATTTTCAGAAGAAGTTTAAGGGAACAAAGATATTTTTTCATGTGATTAAAACCAGTTTTATGTAATAGTAGTGTCATACTGAGCAAATGCTATAATTGCTCCTGAGTAACCACCCCCAAATTCAGTGTCTGAAACAATACTGCCAACTGGGTAGTAGTTGGCTGATCTAGGCTGGGCTTGTCTGAGCAGCTCTGCATCCAGTACTGAACTTGATGGGGCTTTACTCCTTCAAGCTGCCTGGGTTCAGGGCTGCTCCACATATGTTCATTTTGAGGTCTGAGCTAACCCCTGGTACATGGTAATGCTGGAAGTATATAAATTCAAGCCAAACTACAAAACCCAGTTCAAGCCTTTGCGTACATCACATCCTCTAACATCACATTGATCAAGGTAATTTACAAAGCCAAACCCAACTCAAGGTAAGAATCACACTCCACCCACCATGAAGTCAAAGCAGATTATGTGGTTAAGACAGATACATTTTGACGGAGGGGTAATTTAAACTCTCACATTGAAGATGAGGCATGAATACCTTTGAACAGGAATCTAGTCTGCCAAATTTAGCAAGTACAAATACAGGGTAACCCGTTAAGTTTGCATTTCAGATAATCAAATATTTTTTAAGTGTAAGTTCCCAGGTGGCATTAGTTGTAAAGAATCCACCTTCCAGTGCAGGAGATGTAAGAAATGTGGGGTTTATCCCTGGGTCAGGAGATCCCCTGGTGAAGGAAACAGCTACCCATTCCAGTATTCTTGTCTAGAGAATCCCATGGACAGAGGAACCTGGTAGGCTACAGTCCATAAGCTTTGCAAAGAGTTGGATAAGACTGAAGCAACTTAGCACACACTTATACCCCAAATAGGACATGGGGCATACTTATACTAAATAAATATTATCCTGTTATTATACATTATTATACTAAATAAGTTTTATCTGAGATTAAAGTATAACTGGGTGTGCTATCTTTTGTATGACAACCCTAGTTTTAGATTGGGTTAGTTGCTCAACACAAGGAGAGATTAATAGTGAGAATATGTAATTGACCAGATGATGCAATAAATATGCTCATATTGATTTATCCAGTAGCCATCCTTCTACTAGGATTGGCCTGGCTCCCAGGGGAAAGGCACAAACTTCCCTGAAAATATCACTAAGTACTTTAAGGGACAAGACAAGGGAGGTCCTCAAGGCCAGTTAGCCACTGGCCTTCTTGTTAAGCTGTCAATGAAAGAGACAGTGCAATGTGATAGTGATTTTGTAATTTTAAATAATATTAGGGAGCAAACTTGGGCAGCCCTGTGACTAGTTCCTGCAGTAGGAGTCCAGGCTCAGTAGTTATATATTTTGTGAGTGTTTGTCTTTATCATGGCCTGTGCATCCTCCACACTCACTAAGTTGGAAAAATATGGATGTCCTCCACACCACATGAAGAATGGGATGCCTGCTAATTAGTCATAAAGGCCAAAGCAGATTCATTTTCATCTGGAGGCCAATGATGCCATTGACGTGGTATGAAATCTTTATTTGGAATGATCCCTGCTTTTGCTTTATCTCTCCAGTGTCTCTTACCCCTCAGATAATTACTTATGGCCCCCTACACACCTCTGCAATGGCTATTTAAATGAAAGGACAAAAGATATAGATATCATTTGCTCTAGCTAGTCATTTGAAGGGCTTTGTTGGAGCAAATTACTTTATTTGGTGTTTGCTATTTGCTGTAGTGCCAATAGCTTTTTGAACCAGTACAAAGGGTCTTAAAGTGTGTGTGTGTGTGTGTATGTGTGTGTGTGTGAGTGTTTAAAGACTGAGGAGGAGACATGGAGAGAAATAACATGTGAGAAGTTTGGGATTCTCTTCTCTAAGCCTTGCTTTCATCCAGAAATATTTATATTCCAATGTGAGGCCTGGTTTTTGTAGGTGAATGCCAACCTCATAAACTCAGGATGTTAATTCTCATTTCTGCAGAACTGGAAATGATTCATGGTTTGCAGGAGTTAGAGACACCAAAGCATTTTCTATTAACACTTGGAGCTGACTGCAAAGGTGAAAGGCAGGTCTTGTAGAAGGACATCCTCTAGAGAAGAAAAATGTCAGGGGTTTTCTTTTGTAGGGGATTTCTTTCATTTGTGTGTGAAGATGAAAATGTTTTTTCCTCAAGAAATAATTTCTATACTGTTGCAAAACGTCACTGCAAAAAACTGTTTGAGAAAATAGTGAATCATTCTGTTTATCCTTTTTGCTGTGTTCATGAAACTATCACCTTAAGCATGTGGTGAAAATTACAGGAAAATGAGCCATTTCACCTGTTTTTGTAAATGATCACATTCTTTATATTCCTCAGTTCCATGAGAGTTATAAAGGGAAATTTCCCTTGGCTAGCTGATTAAATAAACATATATTTCTAGAAGCAGTCAAGAGGAGAACAAGGGAAAAAAGTGGCAAAATAAAAGTCACTTAAGTCTAATCATTTCTCTGGGTAGCAACTGTGGCCTAGCAGCTGGGGGAGCTTTAGGTCAAGAGGGCAGATTTTATTCATATGGGAGCATAGATCTTGCTTTCTTGCTTGCATCTCTTTAGACTGCTAACTCTAAAAAGTTTTCAAGAAGTCCTGATAATTAGGTGGATAATAATGACAATAATATTAATAGTAATAATGGTATATCTATAGGGTTTCCCAGGTGGCACTATGGTAAAGAATCTGCTTGCCAATGCAGGAGCTGCAGGAGACCTGGGTTTGACTCCTGGGTTGGGAAGACCCCTGGAGAAGTAAATGGCCACTCGCTTCAGTATTCTTGTCTGGAAAATTCCATAAGCAGAGGAGCCTGGTGGTATATTAATAATAATAATAATGGTGTATTGATAAGGTAATTATACTAATATAATTACTGCTGTCATTAACTGATTGTTAACTATGGAGAAGATACTACACTAAATGCTTTTTTTACTTTATCCCATTTTTAATCCTCTAAGCATCCTAGCATGAAAGTGATTTGGTCATACGTTACAGTTNGATAAGGTAATTATACTAATATAATTACTGCTGTCATTAACTGATTGTTAACTATGGAGAAGATACTACACTAAATGCTTTTTTTACTTTATCCCATTTTTAATCCTCTAAGCATCCTAGCATGAAAGTGATTTGGTCATACGTTACAGTTGAGGAGGTAGTGGTGAAAAGGTTAATAACTTGCCTAAAGTACTTCTGCACCTGTCATGTAGTAAGTCATCATTCGAATTCATGACTCTGGAGCCAAAACTTTTAATTCAATATTATACCATGACTTTTGGTGTTGGGCTAGTGTGAAAGACTCTCAGATAAACCCACTCTTTCCCCTGTTGGAGTGTGTCTTTGCTCAATACACTCTTTTCTCTGGGTTCTACTGTGAGCCTTACTTTCCAGGCCTTGGCAAATCACATGGGATCTCAGGTGGGGAGTTTATGATGGGAAAGTTTTTCAGAGTTANTAAGGTGGTTTACCTGCAAAGCTGAGTCTGTGACAGTGGCATGGCTCACATAATTTGCTTTGGGAGGTGATCCAGAAGGAACAGAATCCAGAGTCTAGGAAGTGAAATAGGGAAGAGAAAGCCAGTGCCAAGGGCTATTATTGAGGGCTGGCTATTTTTGAGGTTCAATCCTGCAGTGACTATATAGGAACCAGATGGAACATTCCTTAAAGTTGTCCAGCAGACACACGGGAAAGGGGAGTATTTGTCCAGCAGCTCCTGTCTCCACTGGTCACAGATCGCCTTATATATAGAATGTAATCTCCCTTGCATGTGCCAACACTACTGAGTGGTGCAGAGCAGCCCTGGGCAGAATGCAAGGGGCACCTACTATAACCAAAGCGAGGACCTGCCAGACTGTACTCGTGCTGGCCACTAGCAGCAGAGCTGAGGCTGAAAAGGTGGCTCAGAGGATGTGATGGGAGTGTCGAATATGTCCACGGACCAAGGGGAAAGAAACTAAATGGCACAGCTGGGGGAGTCAAAAATGGGGACCAGGAGAGGCTAGGAAGCTCTGAGGGNGGCTGAAAAGGTGGCTCAGAGGATGTGATGGGAGTGTCGAATATGTCCACGGACCAAGGGGAAAGAAACTAAATGGCACAGCTGGGGGAGTCAAAAATGGGGACCAGGAGAGGCTAGGAAGCTCTGAGGGTGGATTCTTTCAGAAGAATTCAAAACCAATGGACATAACCTTTGATGCTGTTAAAGAGCTTAGGCAAACTTGGTTACCAGAACAATGACAGTACTTTCGTGCATCACGTGAGATGCTGTATTAAAGTCAGTCTTGATTCTTCACATTGCCTCGTCTCTTCCCAGTTGACTTCTTTATGCTTTCTAGATGGAGTGAGGTCCAGAAAGCTGATAACTCAATGTATTCTTAATTAAAATTCCTATTATCTCATTTGCATTCACCTATGGACAGGGAGGCTTGGCATGCTGCGGTTCATGGGGTTGCAAGGAGTTGGACACGACTGAGTGTGACTGAACTGAACTGAACTGGTGGACAGCATGGCACAGAGGTTAAGCACATTGGCTCTGAAGCCAGATTGCTGGGTCCAAGTCCTGGCTTTACTATAATACATACTAGCTTGTGATCTCAAGCAAGTTATTAACCCTCATTTCTTTCATCTGGAAATAGGGATTCTAGTACCTGTTTTATAGGGTTAAGACGAAATTAGCAGAGTTAACATACATACAGGCCTTAGAACACTGCCTGGCAGGGTAGAAAGCACAGTATGCATGCTTGCTATTGCTTGCTCACTCACTGATTGAAAAGGAATTACTTAGTGTCCGATTCATATAAGGCGTCACTCTTCTCAGTGTGTATGCTTGGGTCTGACAGTTTCTCTGTTGCTCACTCCAGCCTTCTGAAATTCTTTCTGCTCTAAATTCTCAGACCATAGTCCTCTCTTCTTTTTCCTTCTATTTTCATTGATCAAAACTTACTGGTTCTTCCTTTCTCTTCAGCCTTTATGTGTTGGAGTGTTTTAGGGTTCACTCAGTCTTTGACCATCTTCTCTTTCTTACCAAACTCCCCTCCAGGTAATCTTGTCTTGTGATTTTAAATCAATCTATATATGCTCAGGACTCCCCAGAATGTCTTCCTAGCTTTGACACCTCCCCGAGCTCCAGGCACATAAAATAAACTCCCTCTAGACGTCTCCATTTTTATATTAGTTTCCCACCTGCAGATTAACATGACTGAAAGAGAACTGTGGATTTTCTTTGATCCCCAACCACATCCCACCCGTGAATCTCCCCTTTCTCTTCTCTGTTTTGGTAAATTAATCACTCAGGTCCCAACCCAGCAATCATCTTGTCTTTGTACCTCACCCAATCCAATGCTATCTCCAAGACTGCTCCAGTCTCAACAGAATCATTTTTCAGTGTAACGATTGCTGGGATCTCCTTGTATAGTTGTTCAGATTATGCACTCCTAAGGAAATTCCCATCATTATAGACATTATAGATTTGCATTTTTTTAATAAAAAATTTCATCAGATGACCTAAATATTTCTTCTCAAAAAACCAAAATGTTATTCTAAGAAATAAAGTTAAAATGCTCTGAGGACTAGGTACCTCTTTTTAACTCTTGTAGTAGTGCTATAAGAACTAGCAGTGACCCTAATCATTGCTATAATTCCCATTTAGGCCATGATCAACTCGCTCAGATTATGCCAACAAAATCTGAATCAGCTCCCAGCTTCTTCCTTTGCTTTTTCTGTGGCCCATTATCTGCTCACCAAACAGTTGGATCCTAAGGCATAAATGAGATGGTACATATCACTCTGGTTCTTACTTCTTCCATATTAGTTATTATTTATTATATAACAAATTATTCACAAAATTAGCTGAAACTTATTCAAAACTTATTGCATGCTATGCATGCTGAGTCGCTTCAGTCGTGTCTGACTCTGTGCGACCCCATAGATGGCAGCTCACCAGGCTCCCCCATCCCTGGGATTCTCCAGGCAAGAACACTGGAGTGGGTTGCCATTTCCTTCTCCAATGCATGAAAGTGAAAAGTGAAAGTGAAGTCGCTCAGTCGTGTCTGACTCCTAGTGACCCCATGGACTGCAGCCCACCAGGCTCCTCCATCCATGGGATTTTCCAGGCAAGAGTACTGGAGTAGGGTGCCATTGTCTTCTTATCTCACAGTTATTATGGTTCTGAAGTTCAGAAAAAGGCTTAGATGAGAGGTTCTGAATCAGAGTCTCTCATGTGACACAGTTAGGATTACTGGCCAGGGCTACAATCATCAGAACACTTGAGTGGGGCTGGGGATCCCATTCCAGGACAGCTCACTCAGGACTATGGCAAGAGACTTCAGTTCTGGGCCACACGGGCCTCTCTACAGGGCTCTTCAGTGTTGTACCAGCTTGTCAACTGACTTCCTCAGTGTGAGTATCTGAGAGAGAGAGAACAAGGTAGAAAATACAATGTCTGTTAAGATCTTCCTCAGTGACTTTCAACCAGGGATGATTCTACTTCTCTGTTGTCCCCCACAGATATTTGGCAATGTCTGGAGATTTTTGGTTGTGACAATTGGTTGGAATGTGCTATCAGCATCTAGTAGGTAGAGGCTAGAGATGCTGCTAAACATCCTGCAAGCTGGATGGACAGTCCCCATCCACCTACACACACACACACACACCAAAGAACTACCTGGTTTAATAATGCCAATAGTGCTGTGGTTGAAAAACACTGATCTAACCTGAAAAGCCACATATTACTTCTACCATATGTTGTTGTACACAGATAAATGCTGATACACTATGGAAAGGGATAATCCAAGGTCTGAACGCCAGGAGGTGGGAATCATTAACTGCCATAACTGTCCACCACCACTCTCCAGGGCCTTTGATGTATGATTAGTGATAGAAAGCACACCGCTAATCTTGGACTTCTGATTCTGCCTGATTTGTCTTCAGCCTCCCTCTATCATCTCATTTCCTGCCTTGCTTCTCTTCTTCCACCATGATTTCACCNGACTCTGTGCGACCCCATAGATGGCAGCCCACCAGGCTCCCCCATCCCTGGGATTCTCCAGGCAAGAACACTGGAGTGGGTTGCCATTTCCTTCTCCAATGCATGAAAGTGAAAAGTGAAAGTGAAGTCGCTCAGTCGTGTCTGACTCCTAGTGACCCCATGGACTGCAGCCCACCAGGCTCCTCCATCCATGGGATTTTCCAGGCAAGAGTACTGGAGTAGGGTGCCATTGTCTTCTTATCTCACAGTTATTATGGTTCTGAAGTTCAGAAAAAGGCTTAGATGAGAGGTTCTGAATCAGAGTCTCTCATGTGACACAGTTAGGATTACTGGCCAGGGCTACAGTCATCAGAACACTTGAGTGGGGCTGGGGATCCCATTCCAGGACAGCTCACTCAGGACTATGGCAAGAGACTTCAGTTCTGGGCCACACGGGCCTCTCTACAGGGCTCTTCAGTGTTGTACCAGCTTGTCAACTGACTTCCTCAGTGTGAGTATCTGAGAGAGAGAGAACAAGGTAGAAAATACAATGTCTGTTAAGATCTTCCTCAGTGACTTTCAACCAGGGATGATTCTACTTCTCTGTTGTCCCCCACAGATATTTGGCAATGTCTGGAGATTTTTGGTTGTGACAATTGGTTGGAATGTGCTATCAGCATCTAGTAGGTAGAGGCTAGAGATGCTGCTAAACATCCTGCAAGCTGGATGGACAGTCCCCATCCACCTACACACACACACACACACCAAAGAACTACCTGGTTTAATAATGCCAATAGTGCTGTGGTTGAAAAACACTGATCTAACCTGAAAAGCCACATATTACTTCTACCATATGTTGTTGTACACAGATAAATGCTGATACACTATGGAAAGGGATAATCCAAGGTCTGAACGCCAGGAGGTGGGAATCATTAACTGCCATAACTGTCCACCACCACTCTCCAGGGCCTTTGATGTATGATTAGTGATAGAAAGCACACCGCTAATCTTGGACTTCTGATTCTGCCTGATTTGTCTTCAGCCTCCCTCTATCATCTCATTTCCTGCCTTGCTTCTCTTCTTCCACCATGATTTCACCACTAGGCTAGTTTTAACATCTCTCAGACATGCCAAGCTCGACCCCATTTCAGGCCTTTGTTTCCACTTCAAATTATCTCCCTCAGTCTAATACCAGTTACTCTTTATTCTGTAGTCTTATTGTGCTCATTCCATTTATCACTATTTTAAATTGCCCTATTTATGTATGTGTTTATGTTTTCTGTCTCCTCCCAATAAAATGAAAGTTGCATGAAGCAAGGGCTTTGTTCTGTATTCCCATTGCCCAGAGCTGTGCTTGGAACATAGTAGATGATCAATAAATATTTGATGAATGAAAGAATGAATGTGCTCTCATTTTTAAAGTATTACATACAAGGTTCTGGTGGGCTGTATAGATGAGTTTCTTAAATATATGGGGAAAGAGTGAAGCAGAAGTAGAGAAATGACATTCTTTTGAGGTCATATCAGAGGAGGCCTCTGCATATGTTTTGAGTTGTTTATGCTGTTATTTCAGATAAATTTGCTATTCCAGATTTCCTTCTTTTTCCTTCCTGTATCCATCACCCTTGTGGCCTTGGCATGCATGTGTAGGAAAGTTAAAAGGCACCGTCTTTGGATGTGGAATAGGACAAGAGAATTGATCACTTGACCTTGGCCTCATTAATCTAGTACTATAGCCAGTGTCACTAACTAGCCAAGGACTCCCTGAAATCAAGTCCAGGCTGCACTAACTGCTTTGTGATTCTTTGAAGAGCTATTTTTATACAGTGGGAGAATGTACCACAAACAAAGAATCAATCTTTTATGGGAATGATTAAAACCTGGATTCAGTGCACCACACTGCAGAGTTAGTAGAGTCAGTCTGTACAACTCTGCCAGTCCCTTGAGTATTTTGAATTTATAGATACTCTTTATCCTGAGTTTACTTTTGGATGCAGCTGTCTCTGGAACAGTGATTCATGCAACTCTAGTCCAAGAATCACCTTCAGACAGATCACAGCTGAATTCCTAAGCCCTCAGATTTTTACTTAACCTGATAGTCTCAGATAGCTCTGAGAAGAGGAAGATGTCTGCATAGAATAAGTTGTCTCTCAGGACAGGCTCTGCTAAATATAATGATGAAAGAAACAATGTCCTATGTGTAAAGGGGATTCTTAAGCTGAGTCTACTGGTCAACCCTGTCTATAAATTATCCTATGTAGACCCAAATCATTTCCCATGGTGACTTCCGTTAAGGGACAGAGTAAATTCCTGTGGAATTCCTATTTATTAGGTAAGAACTCTCAGAACAAGACTGTCCCATGGGAGGACTTGGGAGAGAAATCAGTCCTGGCGTTTGAAACTAGAGTCTGAAAGTTCTTAGTTGCTGGGCATTAGTGTGTCACTGAGTGACCCCCATGCCGTGTGCTGCGGAGCAGATGAGCTCTGCTGGAAATAACATAATTACAGCACTTGGCAAAAAGTAGAGGACAACAGAAATGAAGTTCAAGCACCTCACCCAGACAGAAAGGCAGAAAGTCTCCATCTAGATGTCCTGTGGGGGGAACGAGGTGGTGGGGTCTGAAGTGCACACAAGCAGTTGTGCTAAAAATGGCAGCTGCCTCAAGCAGAAATTCTTATTACAGGAGGAAGAGAGGGATTCAGTGGCACATTCATGGTGAATGAGTCAATAAAGTTCCTTGCAGATTCCTGGGTCATAGGCTCCAGAAAGGCTTTGAAGATGAAAAGGCACCTCAGGTGTCTCTGAATTGATATTCCTGGGGTTTGAAAGGTAGGTGATTTGAAAGGAGAAGTCTGACCTGGGTTTGGGTCTGTCTCTGCCACTACCTAGGACCTGTCTCTGCTACTAGGGAGTAATGCTGATGGATTACTTAGCCCTTCACCATCCGTGGTGACCAAGTGTCTCCAGTAGAAAAGCCTCCTGGCCTGGGATTCTTTGGGTCTTTCCCACAAAACTGCAGATACCTTCCTTGTTTTGTTGTTCTCTGGGTTGTTGCCCAAGAGCAAGGAGAAGACCAGGATATAAGCAAGTTTGGTGTGATATGTAGTCAAAGCTGCTGCTTTGACTGTCAGGACAGTACAAAGCCACCAAGTTTGGGTCACATGGACTTCATCTCTACAGGCTTCAGTTTTCTTCTCAGCAAATCAATAGGAAGAAACTAGATTACTTTTATGATTCCTTAGTAGTTTTTATTTATGAGAATATCCCAGAGTAAGTGAAAGATGAAATCACTACCTCATTTATTCAAAATGTTTATCAAACTCCAGCTAGGAGCCAAGAGCTATAGCAAGATCTAGGGACTTAGAGATAAACATATATGGTCTCTCTGTCAAAAAGATTACCTTCACTCAGACATGATCCAGGAAAAATCCCATTATGTACAGTATAGTGATTGCCATAACAGAGAAAGCACGGTAGAATGCACTCTGTTTTAAGACACAGGTTGAATAAGGGGTTTTGTTGATTTAGTTGCTGATAGTGTTCATTTCGGAGAAGGCAATGGCAACCCACTCCAGTACTCTTACCTGGGAAATCCCATGGACGNACTCCAGTACTCTTACCTGGAAAATCCCATGGATGGAGGAGCCTGGTAGGCTGCAGTCCATGGGGTCTCTAGGAGTTGGACACAACTGAGTGACTTCACTTTCACTTTTCATTTTCATGCATTGGAGAAGGAAATGGCAACTCACTCCAGTGTTCTTGCCTGGAGAATCCCAGGGATGAGGGAGCCTGGTGGGCTGCTGTCTCTGGGCTCGCACAGAGTCGGACACAACTTAAGTGACTTAGCAGCAGCAGCAGCAGCAACAGCAGCAGCAGCAGCAGCAGCAACAGCAGCAGCAGAGTTCATTTAGTTGCTACCAGACCATACTTCTGATAGTGAAAAATCAAAACTTTAAAATGTTAACATTTAAGCAACTAGTCCTGTTCCAGGTGATCCTGTTTAAGTGATCTAAGGATTATGATCCAATGAGAATATGGCCACGTGGGCAGAAAGGTCACTAAACAAAGGCAGACACTTTGCGCCAGCCAGAGGAAGGAAACTCTGCCTTTTAGCATGCAGTGTGGAGAAACTGAGCAGGAGGAAGGGGGCTACTGGAGGACTGGCTTCTTAATTAGACCCCCCTAATGATTTGTGAACTCATAGAGCCCTGGGTGTCATGCAAATTCATGGGTTGCAATGCTTTTTAAAGCCTCATAGAAACAATCCTTAACTTAGCATCATTTTGGAGTCTGCATATTTAGCCCTGCCCTTTATCTGAACATATAGATGGGAACTGAGCATCCTGAAATCTCTGCTTGTACAGTACTATAAAACAAACCAAAAGAGCACTTTGAATGAAATCAGCTTCCTTTAGGAAACCAAGATTTCTCTATTTCCCGTTTATTTTGTCTGTATTCTAGCCATTAGGGTATCCATGATTACTGCTTCTCAACNATAAAACAAACCAAAAGAGCACTTTGAATGAAATCAGCTTCCTTTAGGAAACCAAGATTTCTCTATTTCCCGTTTATTTTGTCTGTATTCTAGCCATTAGGGTATCCATGATTACTGCTTCTCAACAATGCCCTTTTGATATTTTTCCTCCCTCATCTGAAGCTCAGTGAGCCTGACTTGACTTGCTCTGTTGCTGGTGTTGCCACAGTGAATTATGGCATCTCTATGAATTCTTTGCTGAGAAGTAACTCCCATCCTTCAAGATTCATCTGTGTATTTCTGCCCATCTCTGACTGGAATGACAGGAATCAGTCACATGGGCCTGAGAACAGAGGAGAAAGCTGATAAATACCGCTGATGTAGCCTTCAGGCTAATACTGATGAAAAGTATCATTAAAAATATTTCTGGCAAAGAAAATTTCTAAAAGAAAAAAAATCAGTTTTCTGCTTGTGTGAGATGGGGGGGCTGTGGTACAGAGAATCCAAATGTCAGTTGTATCTGGTTTTACTCAGCCTGCCATATGTTCTGGCTGACTGAGGCAGCGTGGGAATAGTATGTAGAGGGGTCTGCTGGGGGGTACCTAGAGACCTAAAGGTTTCACCTGACAGGCGCAATTTATGATTTTTAAATTTAATTTTAATTGGAGGATAATTGCTTTCCAATGCTGTGTTGGTTTCTTCTGTACAACAACATGCATCAGCTATAAGTATGCATCTATCCCCTTCTTTTTCAGCCTCCCTCCCATCCACTCTCATCCCAGCCTGCTAGGTCATCACAGGGCACCGTGCTGAGTCCCCTGTGGCAGGCATTTGTGATGTCTGTCTTTTCTCTTCTTTAGAAGATGGAACCATGTTTCAGTTCACAGCATGCATTTAGTTTAGTTCAGCACACATTTATTAAGACTCTATCATATGCCAGGCCAGGTATCAGGTAATGAGGTTCAGGGTGGTTAAGGTACTATGAAGGTACACTGCTGTATAATATAAAATGGGTAACCAACAAGGACCTCCTGTATAGCACAGGGGATTCTGCTCAATATTACATAACACCCTAAATGGGAGAAGAATTTGAAAAAGAATAGATACATGTATATATATTAACGAATCACTTTGCTATATACCTGAAACTAACAAAACATTGTAAAACAACTACACTCTAATCTAAAAAGTTTAAAAGAAAAAATAGATGCGGTGAGGGTGATGTGGGTGCTGAGTGACGAGGCAGGGCAGGGACACACACATCAGTGTGTCTACGTAGTTCACGCCTGCAGTTGATCAGTGGGGTTGCTGCTGTCGGTGCCCTCTGGGCTCTGCTGGGCATGCTCTCAGGGCATGGAAGATCATCTTGGACTTGTTTTTCCCTGAACTGGGGGGATTTCTGAACTTTTCTCTCACTTCTATGGCTATTCCTTTTGCTCTTCTTGGCAAGAATATTTTCGTCCACCCAGACATTAAGAGTAGAGTTTGTTAAATCCTAAATTCTCTCCTTATTTTGACTCTGGGTATTTTCCCTACTTAATCTCAGTTGTGTCCATGGCCTCAATATTTTTTTTGAGGGGGTACATAATTCATGTGTATCCTTAGCCAAGTGTTCTCTTCTAGCTGCAAGCTGGTGTACTCAGCTGCTTACTGGACATTACATCTTGGCAGTCCTGAAGTACATACTCCCTATTCAGCATGTCCAAAATCCAACCCACAGTCATCTTCCCCAGGTTTGGTCCTCTGCCATGACTCATTCTCTTGATGAATGGCACCACCATTCATCCCTCTAGAAATATGTCAACCTAGATCACTCCCACTCCTCCAAACACCATATCTCATTCATCACCAGGCCCCATTGGCTTTACCTCATGAATATTTTCTGTAGTGCACTAAGTCATCTTCATTTCCACCACCATACCATGTCCAAGTTAACCTTCCCTATTGCCCGCACCAATGGGTTTAGCCACATCTACTTTGTATCTTGTCAAATTCTTTCTTTATAATGCAGCCAAGTGATTGCCCTGGAGAATTCCATGGACTGTTTGGTCCATGGGGTCACAAAGAGTCAGATATGACTTAGCAACTTTCAGTTTCAAAACAGCTGAAAAAAAAATGTCCTTGTTTGGAGATGCATATGGAAGCATTTGTAAATGAGGTGGTATGATGTTTGAGATTTACTTTAAAATATTCCAGAAAAAGTAATGGTCAGGAGAAAGATCAGACAAGACGCAACATGTTGATTACCATTGAAGCTGGGTTATGGGCACAGAGAGGATCCATTTTACTATTCTTTCTAATTTGGGGTATGTTTGGAATTTTCAATAATAAAAAGTCAACACATGCACACACAACACAAATGTGGTAATGCTGCCTCTTGACTTACTACTTCCAATGCTTATAGTGTCAGTAGCTCAGTCGTGTCCAACTCTTTGGATGCAGCCAGGCTCCTCTATCCACGGAATCCTCCAGGCAAGAATACTGGAGTGGGTTGCCATTCCTTAATGAGAAAGCACATTCCTTTNTTGACTTACTACTTCCAATGCTTATAGTGTCAGTAGCTCAGTCGTGTCCAACTCTTTGGATGCAGCCAGGCTCCTCTATCCACGGAATCCTCCAGGCAAGAATACTGGAGTGGGTTGCCATTCCTTAATGAGAAAGCACGTTCCTTTGTAGCCTGGTCTTTACTGATCTTCCCAGACTCCTCTTGCACCAGGCACTCTGCTCTCAGCAGCTGACCTCTGCTGTTGTTGTTGTTCAGTCACTAAGTTGTGTCTGACTCTTTGCGAGCCCATGGGCTGCAGCACACCAGGCTTCCCAGTCCCTCTCCAACCCCTAGAGCTTGCTCAGACTCATGTCCATTGAGTCAGTGATCCCATCCAACCAACTAGTTTTCTGTTGTCCCCTTCTCTTCCTGCCTTCAATCTTTCCCAGCATCAGGGTCTTTTCCAATGAGTCAGCTCTTCACATCAGGTGGCCAAAGTATTGGAACTTCAGCATCAGTTCCTCCAGTGAATGTTCAGGGTTGTTTTACTTTAGGGTTGACTGGTTTGATTTCCTTGTCTCTCTCTCTCATATATTCTTACCTTGTACATGCTCTATCACCTTCCAGCTTCAACGCCAGTGTCCTGCCTCTCCCTTTCCTCAGCTAGGTCAAATAACTCTAAAACAGATTCTCAAAATACTGAGTACTTCTCTCTAATAACACCTATCACTGCTGTATGATTATGAGAGCCATTCAGTTAATATCTTCTCACTCTACTAGACTTTGAAATGCAGAAGTCACCATTTAATCCCAAGCATAGTATCTGGCATATTATCTTGATCAATAATTATGTATTGGCTGAATGAATGAATGAATGAATGAAAAGAGATGGAGAATATTCGGGAGTAGCATTCAGTTTGCAGCTTGACCATAGAAGCTCCAGAATCTAGTGGAAATGAGTTACAACGAGCCTCCTAGGAGTACTGGTTTGTCCTCCCACAACTCCTGTGGGGCAGCGAGGTGCCAGCTTTTGACCCTGACTTGTCCTTGAGACAGCAAAGAGCAGAGCCCACTCAGAATAGACTCTCAGATCCAGGATCCAGCAGCTGACTATTGTTCCTAAGTCTCCTTTCTTCAACTGGCCCAGGGACTCAGAGCTCCTAAGAATGAGCCTCT
Source organism: Raphicerus campestris (assembly GCA_006410735.1). NCBI lineage: Eukaryota > Metazoa > Chordata > Mammalia > Artiodactyla > Bovidae > Raphicerus > Raphicerus campestris. Next base: position 61,734 of record SJYW01002605.1, read on the forward strand.
CCCCATCGTCCAGTGGCTGAGGTCTGGGATTTAACCTTGGTCTTTTTCATGGTTCATTTCTAAGGGTTCTGACCAGTTACTTGGTCTAATGCTCTAGGTTTCTCTAGATAGACCTGGTCTAAATTCCCTCCCAGTGGAACCTGGGAATAGGCATTGTACATTCTAGCCTGGCCAGCCAGCTGCCTCAGCCTGGCACAGAGACCATCCTGGGGGATGGATCACTTAGCTAATGACTATCTGCCAGCCAGTCTGTGACCTGATTTTCTCACCACCATAGAGTTATGTCTGAGGCTGTGGGGTCTCCGTGGCCCTCTGCCTCAGGCAGCACTCCTGAGTCTCAGGGCTGCTGACACTTTGCCTATAGAGCTCTGCTGCTTGAGTCAGCCTCATAGATAGGCAGGTTCCCCAGACAATGTACTGAAAAAGCCTGGAACCCACTCTGTGTCATGTTTTCCCTGCTGTGCAAGTCACAAGTTAAGACACCATTAGGATGAAATTGAAAACACCCAGGGTCAGCAGCCATGAGACAGCTTCAGTCTCAGATATCTTAGACAGGCCTCTTCACCTCTGTTGGTCTCTGCTCTCTCATTAAGGGAGGGAAGGAAGGAAGGAACTAGAAGGAAGGAAAGAAAAGACTTTTTGCTCAGTCCATGTTTCCCAAACGGTTGCATCAGCAAGCGTGTGTTGGCTAAATAAGTTTGGAGAACATCTAGGTGAAATAAACTAACAGCTTTCCATGTAGCAGGACTTCTCAAAGCCATCAATGTGCTAATATGCATCGTGTCTCTCCATGAAACTTGGGTTGGATAAAAGGTGTGCCAAGCTTATTTCAATACTTGTAGAAATCATTTTGGGAAATGCAGATTAGATTATTTCTTTAAAATTTTGACTTCCTTATCCATATTTGAAGTGTGATGTCTCAGCGTGATATGGTCTGAATCTTTGAAGAGAAACGATGATACTCCAGTGAAAGGATGTGCCTTTGAAAGAGGTACTAAATTAATTCAGGTCAGGACTTCTTCATATGGTTCTTAGAAAGAGAACATCCACTTTCCATCCAGTATTTTCTCAATCAAGGCGAATTCCCTCATCACCTGGATAAACAATGGGACACCATTAACCTGAGAAGTCCATTTCAGAAGGTGAGAATCGTGGAGTCTTTAGTGGCCCAGGTCAGGATCTGTTTTGGAGCCTAGCAACTGCTGAAGGCTCCTGGCGTGATGCCAGCCTATTAGCAGGTTTTCTCCAAGCCTGAGAGTGTTGTACTCCTGTGTCCAAACAGCACAAATGCTGAGATTCAACAGCAGAACAATAAATCCTCCTTTGACCTTGTGTTCCCGTCTTCTGTCAGAGCATGAGCTTGATCTTTTGAGCCAAACTTCAGACAGTTCAATAGAAAAATCCATTATTTCAGTAAAACTGAGGGTCTCTCCTGGCTAATTTGGTCTCAAAAGATCAGTTTTATAGACACGGGGTGTTTGACCTGCCAAAACTTTCCAAGGTCTGTCTCTTGGCCAAGACAGGAGCGCATCACCTGCCACCCAGAGTTCATGACCTCAGGCCTGAGCCTTTCAGCTTCACGGAATCCCTGCTAAATGCTGAGTGGCTCTGGCCTTTCTTTCTCTGTCTTCCCATAAACTCAGAACTGTTGTCCAGTTTAGCAACTTACAGCGCCCAACCCTTCACCTCATCTTCTGGCTGAGTTTTCTTATCTGTTTTCTTCTTCTTGTTAAAACCCTGCTCCTTCAGCGGCCCTGCAACTATCCATCTATTTGCTGCTGCCTAAGGTACCCTCCCCCACCCAGTCAACCCCCATTAGGTTTTTCCCCATCTTTTCCTACAGTCTCCAACTCCCCAGATTGTACCCAGACTCCATGGTATAGAACTCCAAAAAGTCATATCTGATAGCATTTTCTTTCTAAATAAAATAAAAAGAGGAGGAGAGAAAAACAGCACTTATTAATGGACCATGACAAACACAGGCTACTTCCTAACAACCCTTGGTATTTGTCTTTATTTTTAGGATGTCCTCCTGCTGTTTTTACTATCACTCTCTATTTGTTTTTGACAAGGTTCATAGAATAGGGAAGAAGGGAAAGAGGCAGGAGGCAGTGTAAAGAAACAGCTCATTAAAAAATGAAGGGAAAAAAAAACCAACAGAGACAAGCTGCTACCAGGATCATAACCTCAGCTGATAGGAGCCTGGCAATGCTTGGGTTTTTCCCGTTAGCATCATGAATCACCCGTTATGACCTTGGCTCTTGCCTCCTCTGTGCTGGTCTGCTGAGTCCTAAGTAGGATGCACCACTGTCCTCCCATAATCAGTGGCTTCTTGGACTGACAGTTGACACAGAAATCCTGGTGTGGTTAGAATAGGAAAAGGGGACAGTCTTGATATGTATTGAGGTTTTACAAAGGTTTTTTTTTTTTTTCCCCTCTCAATAATAAAAGTGATTGAGGCTCATTGGATAATTAAGAAAAACCAAAGGAAGGTCATAAATGAACACTTGTTGCTTCTCAGAGAGACTTTTCCTGAGTAACAGTCACCGGTACCCCTGGCTTCTGAATATATACAAAAGGAAACGTTAGAAAATGATGCTGTCTGGTAGAAATTACAAAGCTTTGCCCTCCAATGTAGAGGGCAAGCCATGTGATAATACAACAACGTCATAATACAGAGTTGAAGGAGTCAATATATTTTCCCTCCATGACCACGCCCCCACCCCTGACTTGAATCTCAAACCACTTCCCATCCCATATGGGCATCCACCACCACCACCACCACACACACACACACACACACACACACACACATTTTTAACCCATGAATATCACTCAGCTCTGTGATGCCTTTGGACTTTGGCCCTTTAGAAATGCTCACTCTCAGATCTCTATATCCTGCTCTAACATGTATAGCTGATTTTTTTTAATAACACCCATGACCCTTTATAGTACATGTTTGTCTGTGGGTCCCTTTTCCTTTAGTAGGTTGCCAGGTTCTTGAGGGTGGAGATCTTTCTTATCCAGAAGTCCTAGAATTGCTCTAACTATATGGTGACCTCAGGCAANAAAAAAAAACCAACAGAGACAAGCTGCTACCAGGATCATAACCTCAGCTGATAGGAGCCTGGCAATGCTTGGGTTTTTCCCGTTAGCATCATGAATCACCCGTTATGACCTTGGCTCTTGCCTCCTCTGTGCTGGTCTGCTGAGTCCTAAGTAGGACGCACCACTGTCCTCCCATAATCAGTGGCTTCTTGGACTGACAGTTGACACAGAAATCCTGGTGTGGTTAGAATAGGAAAAGGGGACAGTCTTGATATGTATTGAGGTTTTACAAAGGTTTTTTTTTTTTTTTCCCCTCTCAATAATAAAAGTGATTGAGGCTCATTGGATAATTAAGAAAAACCAAAGGAAGGTCATAAATGAACACTTGTTGCTTCTCAGAGAGACTTTTCCTGAGTAACAGTCACCGGTACCCCTGGCTTCTGAATATATACAAAAGGAAACGTTAGAAAATGATGCTGTCTGGTAGAAATTACAAAGCTTTGCCCTCCAATGTAGAGGGCAAGCCATGTGATAATACAACAACGTCATAATACAGAGTTGAAGGAGTCAATATATTTTCCCTCCATGACCACGCCCCCACCCCTGACTTGACTCTCAAACCACTTCCCATCCCATATGGGCATCCACCACCACCACCACCACACACACACACACACACACACACACACATTTTTAACCCATGAATATCACTCAGCTCTGTGATGCCTTTGGACTTTGGCCCTTTAGAAATGCTCACTCTCAGATCTCTATATCCTGCTCTAACATGTATAGCTGATTTTTTTTAATAACACCCATGACCCTTTATAGTACATGTTTGTCTGTGGGTCCCTTTTCCTTTAGTAGGTTGCCAGGTTCTTGAGGGTGGAGATCTTTCTTATCCAGAAGTCCTGGAATTGCTCTAACTATATGGTGACCTCAGGCAAATAATTTACCTTCTGTAAATACTAGATTCCATATATATGTATATATATATATATATATATATATACAGATCAATGAGAAGTTAACATAGTCCTTATTGTATTATGGGGTTGTTGAGGCTTAAATGAGACAAGAAAGCTAATGCATGTGGTCCAGTGCCTGGCAAGAAAAAGGACAGATGAAACATAGAAGAGAACATCTGTATCTCAAAGCCAGTGCAGCCTGGGCTTGCACAGAAAAGGTTTTCAATGATGTCCAATGAATGAAGCAAGAATAACTGAAGTAAGTACTTTATTCAAGGGAGATTTTTAAAGAACCTGTTCTCAAGCTAAATAGTGACATCTGATTTTTTTTTTCAGTTAAGCATGAATCTATGCCTTTTTCTTATTCCTTCTAAGAAAGAAATGAAACTTTTGAAAACTGAACACCAACTCACTGAACAGTCCAGAGGAAATTGCTGAACAGGCAAAGAAAAACATCAGTTCTGGCTGACCTGAAATGTTGGGCAGTGTACCACTGGGCAAGGCTCAAAGGTGGTCTGGCCTTGCTCTGAGCCAATTCCAGGCTGAATGGGGCCCCATTCCAGCCCCGCCCCCACTGTGGCTACACATGGCAGTCCTGGAAGATCACTGGCTCTCATTATTAATATTCCTAGTTATCTGACAGTGTGTGTGCCCCATTTGAGAGGAAGTGAATTGGGGTCGGGGTCTCCATAGTATACCAATAAGAAATGGGCAGTAAACTGCCTTTCGGGGCCTTATCAATCAATCAATTCTGAATGAATAAGAAATTAGAGAGCAAGTGAAGTACAAACATGAGACAACCAGAAGGAAAGTGGAGAGGTAGGTGGAATGTGTTGCTTACTGCTTTTCAAGGCACCCTCTTCCCTCTTGGCACTCTCTCCTTCCTGCTTGTGGCAGCATCTCTGAGTCTTGTATACCCTTTGTCTGGCTCTGCCATCTCTGAACTTCTTAGAAGGATCAGGGAGATGTGGTACCTAGAAGAGCAGTCCAAGGAATGTATGACTCCACCTCAACCAAGACGGGCAGGAGAGCGGTATTGGACCCCGGACTNGCAAGTGAAGTACAAACATGAGACAACCAGAAGGAAAGTGGAGAGGTAGGTGGAATGTGTTGCTTACTGCTTTTCAAGGCCCCCTCTTCCCTCTCGGCACTCTCTCCTTCCTGCTTGTGGCAGCATCTCTGAGTCTTGTATACCCTTTGTCTGGCTCTGCCATCTCTGGACTTCTTAGTAGGATCAGGGAGATGTGGTACCTAGAAAAGCAGTCCGAGGAATGTATGACTCCATCTCAACCAAGACGGGCAGGAGAGCAGTATTGGACCCCAGAGTTGGTAGGGTCACTGGCTTTCTGCTTGGTCCTGTGTCCCCTGGTGCATGTGCTGTGTTCACTGGGCTGGCCTTCTGTTACAAGCTGTGAGGACAACCACTGCCCCCTTCCTGACACCACGTGATTAACCACAAGGAGAATATGAGTCTGTTGCTATGTCTCACCCCACAGATCAGATCCCCACTGATGTGGACACACCTGTAGTTCANTGCCTTTCTTGTTATAACCTAATCTCCAAAGTCACAAATCATTACTTCTGCTGAGTTCTCTTCCTTAGAATTGGGTCACTGAGTCCAGCCCACACTGAATTAAAAGACGAAGAATAAGGCTGCTCCTCATGAAGGGAAGACTACCAAAGCCTTTGTAGACACATTTATTCAAACTACCACAGTTATAAGTTGTGTTTCCTACTGTAGGGAGTGGTCTAAAAAGTTTAANATAGTCTTCTTCCCTATCCAGAGGCTGCAGATTGTAGAACTCCTTTCTTTCTCCATTTCTTACCATTAAAGTTCTAATATGCCTTTAGTGACCAACTGTTATAGATTGAGTGTTTGTGTCCTCCCAAAATTCATGCGTTGAAGTCCTAAACCTTAATGTGATGAGGGTTTGGGGAGGTTCTTAGGGTTAGATGAGGTCATAAGGATTGGACCTTCAAAATGAGATTAGTTGCCCTTAGAAGAAAAGACACTAGCATGCGCTCTTCCTCTTATGTGGGCACAGGGAGAATGCAGTCATCCACAAGCCTCAAGAGAGCTCTCACCAGGAACCAAACATTCAGGCACCTTGATCTTGGACTTTACAGCCTCCAAAACTAGAAAGATGTCTGCTGTGTAAGTCATCCAATCTATAGCATTTTGATACAGCAACCTGAGCTGACTAATACAGCTACTCATTTCTTGTAGACTTAGCCTAATCTGCTTTCCAACAGAAGATAAGTTAGAAAGGGATAGATAAATTAAGTTTCACAAGAGAGACAAAGAGAAGCTTAATCCAAAG
>SJYW01002607.1:0-22450 GCA_006410735.1 Raphicerus campestris
AGCTGAAACTCCAATACTTTGGCCACCTGATGCAAAGAACTGACTCATTTGAAAAGACCCTGATGCTGGCAAAGATTGAGGGCAGGAGGAGAAGGGGACGACAGAGGGTGAGATGGTTGGATGGCATCACCAGCTCAATGGACATGAGTGTAGGTAGGCTCCAGGAGTTGGTGATGGATAGGGAAGCCTGGTGTGCTGCAGTTCATGGGATCGCAAAATGTCAGACACGACTGAGTGATTGAACTGAACTGAATTATAGTCACATTTTAACAATAATATTATAACACTAATTTTGTCATTGTTAATAAGAGTATTCCAGTCTTAAATGTTGTTGTTTTTTAGTTGTGAAGTCATGTATGACTCTTTTTCAAACCTAAGGACTGCAGCCCACCAGAGGCCTCTGTCCATGGGATTTCCCAGGCAAGAATACTGGAGTGGGTAGCCATTCCCTTCTACAGCGGATCTTCCCAGGGATCGAACCCATGTCTCCTGCATTGACAAGCGTATTCTTCACCAATGAGCCACCTGGCATGCCCCAATCTTGAATACCTACACTAGAAGTAGGAAGTCCTGAGTTCTACTACTTACTGGTTTTGTATCTTGGGCAATTGCTTTAATATCTCCTTGCCTTCATTCTTCCTGTCTATATGAATATTCCCTACAGTCTCCAGAATTTTGATGATGCAGTTGTGTATCCAAATCCATCCAGAATTTAGTAAGAAGGAATAGTCAGAACCTCTTTCTAAGTGTTGGATTCCTCAAGAAGATGGAGAGTGTGACACTTAGGAGCCTGGGTCAAGTAGGTTATGGAACGTAGTCCTAATGGGGTAAGATATGTTATATCAAAAAGCAAGCAGATGAGGCCTATTAACTCTACCCAGAGAGTCAGCCATGTATGCTGCAGTCTCTGGAGCCTCCTTTCATATCTTGATTCTATATCTTACGTACACATTTACTATATAAATCAAAAGCCAGACTGGCAAAAACTTAATACAGTTTCAACAAAGAGACCCTAAAGGAGCACCTTTACACAAACTAAGCAGAGAACTGTCAAGGCTGATTAGTGAAAAGACAATTTAAGCTCTGTCAGGAATAAGCCATACAGCTAGGACCTCATAACAAAATCTGAATTTGTAGCCTGATACGCTCTGAGAATGGATCTAAGGTTCAGTAACCCTCTGATCACACCAAGCAAGTGATTCATGGAACAAACAAGTTCTCATTTATGGTTATCAGCAAATGCAATTGTCCACACTGGTACATTCTTAACAGTGCCAAAGCATGGATCAAGAGAACCATACTGCAACACAAGGGTTTAGGTACCATATCTCAGTGGAGATGTTTAGAACTCTAGCCTCTAAGGCTTAATTAAAACTTAATTAATCTGACTAGTTCTTACCTAGTCAGAGCTGATAGGGCCCTCAATCAAGCATCTGGTATACTTCATGAATGGACAAAGAGGTTTGGCATTTTAAAAGATCCAGGCCTGCCACCCAGGGCTTCTCTCTCAAGACTCTTCTACAAAGCTCTTCTGTGCCTGCCCTCTTCCTTCCTTTGAGTACTTCTAAAAGTCTAATATGCTTCTTTGATAATGTATGTCTGTCCCACCCAACTAAAGTTGCTTGAGATAATGCAAGATAATCTCCCCATCTCAAAATTCTTAACTTAGAACAAATCTGTAAAGTCCTTTTGCCATATAATGTAACATTCACAAGTTCCCGAGATTACAACATGGGTATCACTAGGGACCATTATTAAGCCTACCACAATCCTAGTTCTAACCTTTAATTTCACTTAAGCTGAAAGCCTTTCTTGTGTAACCTTAAAACTCAAACTCTTATCTACCAAGACAAGTAGTCCATCCATCGATCCATTTTCCTGCTACAACAGTACCAGNAAAAGCAGAGACGTTACTTTGCCAACAAAGGTTCATCTAGTCAAGGCTATGGTTTTTCCAGTAGTCATGTGTGGATGTGAGAGTTAGACTATAAGGAAAGCTGAGTGCCGAAGAATTGATGCTTTTGAACTGTGCTGTTGGAGAAGACTCTTGAGAGTCCCTTGGACTGCAAGGAGATCCAACCAGTCCATCCTAAAGATCAGTCCTGGGTGTTCATTGGAAGGACTGATGCTGAAGCTGAAACTCCAATACTTTGGCCACCTGATGCAAAGAACTGACTCATTTGAAAAGACCCTGATGCTGGCAAAGATTGAGGGCAGGAGGAGAAGGGGACGACAGAGGGTGAGATGGTTGGATGGCATCACCAGCTCAATGGACATGAGTGTAGGTAGGCTCCAGGAGTTGGTGATGGATAGGGAAGCCTGGTGTGCTGCAGTTCATGGGATCGCAAAATGTCAGACACGACTGAGTGATTGAACTGAACTGAATTATAGTCACATTTTAACAATAATATTATAACACTAATTTTGTCATTGTTAATAAGAGTATTCCAGTCTTAAATGTTGTTGTTTTTTAGTTGTGAAGTCATGTATGACTCTTTTTCAAACCTAAGGACTGCAGCCCACCAGAGGCCTCTGTCCATGGGATTTCCCAGGCAAGAATACTGGAGTGGGTAGCCATTCCCTTCTACAGCGGATCTTCCCAGGGATCGAACCCATGTCTCCTGCATTGACAAGCGTATTCTTCACCAATGAGCCACCTGGCATGCCCCAATCTTGAATACCTACACTAGAAGTAGGAAGTCCTGAGTTCTACTACTTACTGGTTTTGTATCTTGGGCAATTGCTTTAATATCTCCTTGCCTTCATTCTTCCTGTCTATATGAATATTCCCTACAGTCTCCAGAATTTTGATGATGCAGTTGTGTATCCAAATCCATCCAGAATTTAGTAAGAAGGAATAGTCAGAACCTCTTTCTAAGTGTTGGATTCCTCAAGAAGATGGAGAGTGTGACACTTAGGAGCCTGGGTCAAGTAGGTTATGGAACGTAGTCCTAATGGGGTAAGATATGTTATATCAAAAAGCAAGCAGATGAGGCCTATTAACTCTACCCAGAGAGTCAGCCATGTATGCTGCAGTCTCTGGAGCCTCCTTTCATATCTTGATTCTATATCTTACGTACACATTTACTATATAAATCAAAAGCCAGACTGGCAAAAACTTAATACAGTTTCAACAAAGAGACCCTAAAGGAGCACCTTTACACAAACTAAGCAGAGAACTGTCAAGGCTGATTAGTGAAAAGACAATTTAAGCTCTGTCAGGAATAAGCCATACAGCTAGGACCTCATAACAAAATCTGAATTTGTAGCCTGATACGCTCTGAGAATGGATCTAAGGTTCAGTAACCCTCTGATCACACCAAGCAAGTGATTCATGGAACAAACAAGTTCTCATTTATGGTTATCAGCAAATGCAATTGTCCACACTGGTACATTCTTAACAGTGCCAAAGCATGGATCAAGAGAACCATACTGCAACACAAGGGTTTAGGTACCATATCTCAGTGGAGATGTTTAGAACTCTAGCCTCTAAGGCTTAATTAAAACTTAATTAATCTGACTAGTTCTTACCTAGTCAGAGCTGATAGGGCCCTCAATCAAGCATCTGGTATACTTCATGAATGGACAAAGAGGTTTGGCATTTTAAAAGATCCAGGCCTGCCACCCAGGGCTTCTCTCTCAAGACTCTTCTACAAAGCTCTTCTGTGCCTGCCCTCTTCCTTCCTTTGAGTACTTCTAAAAGTCTAATATGCTTCTTTGATAATGTATGTCTGTCCCACCCAACTAAAGTTGCTTGAGATAATGCAAGATAATCTCCCCATCTCAAAATTCTTAACTTAGAACAAATCTGTAAAGTCCTTTTGCCATATAATGTAACATTCACAAGTTCCCGAGATTACAACATGGGTATCACTAGGGACCATTATTAAGCCTACCACAATCCTAGTTCTAACCTTTAATTTCACTTAAGCTGAAAGCCTTTCTTGTGTAACCTTAAAACTCAAACTCTTATCTACCAAGACAAGTAGTCCATCCATCGATCCATTTTCCTGCTACAACAGTACCAGCTCATGTCATTAACATTCCAGTTTTCAGTTCCTTCTTCCATTTGGGCCACTGAGTGTTTAATTTATGAGCTCAGATATTAAAAAGTAATGTTTTCTATATTTTATCTGTTTTTTTTAAAGAATTTTGTACAGGAAGATTTTTTCAAGGTATCTAGTTTGCAACATTTCCAAAAATTGGGCAAATTTAATCTACTCCTATATAGATTATGCCCCACCCCCGCCAACTTCATTAGAGCTGTTCTTTTCAAATCACTAGCAACCAAGCATATCATGATCCCAAATACAGTTTTTATCTGCATTTTACCTAAACACACAGTATTTACCCCAGTTGATTATTCCCTGCTTCTTGAACACTCGCCTCTTTTAATTTCCATGATATCACACCATTTCTCATTTTTTTCTTACTTTACAGATTATTTCTCTTTCTCTCTCCACTACTGTCTGCTCTTCTACCTAACCGAAAATGCTTCTTTTTTCTGAAACATCATTTATTCTTTAATTACACAGTATAGCTTCAGGATCTCTGTAGGAAATATTGGCCTTCTTTGGGAATACTCAGTATATCAAAGTATGTGGAGACAATTCAGTGGATTAAGAGTCAATTAATGTTTATCTCCTTAAAAAATCTTACAATGAGAAAAACAGACAGAATACAGTTTATGTGCTTTAAGTCTCTCATGGAAAAGTGCTAAAGCTATGCAAATCTCTTCCTAGACAACAGTAAATTCATAGTGAAAAATATTTCTCTAATTATAGATATTCTTGTAAAAACTTTCAAACTTTGTAGCTCTTACTGAATATCAGACAATTCATACTTTCAAAAGGAAGCAGCAAAGTCATATAAAAAGCTGGGTCATTAAAAAGCCCCAATCTACTTTTCTGTCTTCAGCTTAGTTTCTTCCCTTCCCTTTCTTCAGCTCTGCCCACTAATTTCCTCTCCATTTCACTGAAAGTTCCATCCCTCTCGAGCTCCAGAAGCAAACCTGACTGAGATAGGAAGCATTTTGATAAACCTTAATGTTCCAATACTCTTCTTATTCCCACTTTTAATAATTCAGTTGCTGAACACACCAAGGTATGATGGCTTAGTTACTAACGCTAGGCTGAGGTGTTTCTCCCATTCACTACAGTGATGATTCTTCTACCATCCTTACCCTTACTCTGACTGTTCATGATAACACTTTGCAAATGTCCCCCAACCCTATTCTTCATAAAACAACACTTACCAAAGACCGTGCGGGCAGGGACAGATTCTCTGTTGAGCCAGAAAGACACCTGTGACAGGATGACAGTCATGATACATGGCAAGTAGGTCTGGATTACAAAGTAGCCAATTTTTCGCTTGAGGTGGAAGTGGGTTGTCATGACAACATATTCTCCTAGAGAGTAAAAATTAGACATTATTGCAGTCAAACATTGTTGGATCAAGGTGGGCCCCAATTCAGTTCACAAAGCTCCTTAACCTTATACTCAGAATAAGACATTCTAGTACCTCTCAGGTCCATGTAACCAGATCTCTCTAATAATCATGAAGAAGTACAGAGCTGGGTTTTTATTTGGTGAAAATATTACCAAACACAAATCCATGTGACCAACACACAGTGAGGCCAAACAATATTAAAATGTCGGAGCTTGGCACAAAGAAAGGATTAGTGCAGGGCCATGCAAGGAGATGAGTGGCTTATGCCCTAAAAACCTTGAACTCCCAGAAAGCTTTCAGCAAAGCTCTTTTATAGGAAAGGTGAGGGATGGCCATGGTTTGTTGTTACAAACTTCTTGTTGTCAGATCCTTCATTCTTGAGGTGAAGTCACGGTCAGGTCACCATGTTCCTGTAAACCTTCACCAAAACAAATGTTATTCTCTGTTCTAACAAAAACAGGCAAGGTCCCAAGGTCAACTTTCACCCTTCGAGCTCCAGGCCTGGCTAAGAGGAAGGGGTCACTGCATGGATCGGTTGCCCTGCCCAGAAGCGTTCATCCAGCCCCCAGTCTGCATCCTCTTGCCAGTGCCCTGGCCCAGCTGAAGAGGCAGATCTCAGCTGAAAGCGCCCTCAGGACCAAGTTTTCAGACCCTGCCCAGCCATTATCACCGAAGGAGTCAAAATGCACAGGACTGAACCGGCCCTCAAGCTTTTTATTTAAACTGAAGGGAACCTGAGAACTCCATGGACTGCAACCTATGAAGACACTGCCGCCATTAGGCTACAGACAGGGGAAGAGGTTTACGGCTGCTTTGAGGCCTGGGCTTGGAAAATGGGTATCTGTAGTGATGACCTGGAGCTCTGTGGGACACAGACCTCTGCCTGTCCCCAGGGGCCCCCTAGAACAGGTCCCCACTGGCCTGAGGCTGAAGTGCCTGGAGGGCCTGGAAAGAAGGCCAAGATCCGCCTCTCACTGCATTCTCTGCCAAAAGGACACCTGCAAGCTGACTATTGGCTGAGCAGGCTCTCTAAACACCCTGGTAAAGGTTTCATGCTAATGGCTGTGTGCCTGTCCTGCTCCTGTTATATCCTAGAAGGGCACTGTAGGGGCCTGGATGACAGCTGAACTGAGGGGTCTACACCATCCAATAGCAGGTGCCTGGTGTGTGAGTGAGCAGAGGCTAGCATCTCCGACCCCAAATCCAGACACTTGTACTGAGGTGGAGGGAAAATTTTGGGGAGGTATCACATCCTAGATCCTAGTAGGGTAGCTCCAGCTGGCCCATCTGTCCACGCATGTACTGTCCCACCTAGCAGAGGGTTTGATAGGAGCAGGCAGATCAGACAGCTGCAATATTGCCTCTGGGGCCATTTCCTCATTTTCTCCCTGACCTCAGGAGGGAAAAATGGCCTTGTTTCCTGGTCTTCCCTCACTGTTGGAGGTTGTCCCTATTGCACCTGCAGTGGAGGCTACATGCATCCGACCCAATAAACCCTGCTAGAGCATGACCACTTCTATTACAAGGTCATGATGTTCTAGCCAAAGCCTTTTCAACTGGCCTTACATACCAGCAGAGGGTCTCCTCAATTCATGGTCAAGAGCAGCACCATATCCACTGATCTGCTGGTCTACCTGTCAGTGAGTTTGCCTCTACCTGTCTTGGTGATCTGCAACAACTCGAAGGTGCAATGTATGTGTGCATACCTCATGTTTCCACGGCACACTCCTCTGCCAGGCATTGCTTGCCAACTGCCTGGGCGAAGGCACAGAGCACACAAATGAGCTTGTCTCACTCCCTTGGCATTCTTATCCAGGTCTGTATCTTTAAATAATACCTTAAACTTTGATAACTCCCCAATGTGTATTTTCTGCCTGGGCTTCCTACTTGTTATGGTTATGGGTTGAATTGTGTCTCCTAGAAACATATGAAGTCATAAACCTGAATGCCTCAAAATGTGACTTTCTTTAGAAAGAAGTGTGCTGCAGATATAGCTAGTTAAAATAAGTTCATACTGGAGTAGGATGGAACCTGATCTACTATGACTGATGCTCTCTTATAAAAAGAGAGACACAAAGGGAAATGTGTGATGACAGAGGCAGAGATTGTAATATGGGCGAGGCAGACATGAGCTATAGCAGCCCCACTCAGCCACTGGTATGCACCACAGGGGGTCCCTCCCCCCTCCCCTCTTCTATAAATAAGGAGCCCAAATTTGGACTGAAAGAAATTGGTTTTTTTGAGACGCTAGTCTGCCGTCGTCTTGGTCTGCTAGCTTTTCTATTAAAGTCATTATTCCTTGCTCCAACAACTCGTCTCTGGATTGATTGGCCTGTTGTGCAGCAAGTAGAACAAATTTAGGCTCAATAACAAATTTTTGGTGAAACGACCCAGGAGCCTAGCTACTTGTGACCAACCAGCCCTGCTTGGGGAATTTTAGGGTAAGGCCCTAGCAGCTGCCAGGACCATTTGTCCTGAGGATCTTCTCTTCAAAATTCCTAGAGTGGCACTAGGTGCCTCAGAGCTTGGCCACTGGAGCAAGGAATCAATGTTTGGGAACTGACAGGCTTGATATGGTAGGGTGAGTTGCTCAGGTATGTACAACTGGAAACATCTTCCCTTCTCAATTTTTTTTTTTTTCTTAAAGGAAAAGCCCATTTGTTCATGGTACCCTTTTGGAGAGGGCAGTTGTTTGAGAGCTTCCCAGGTGGCACAGAGGTAAAGAATCTGCCTGCCAACGTAGATGAGAGTTTGATCCCTGGGTCAGGAAGATCCCCTGGAGAAGGAAGTGGCAACCCACATCAGTATTCTTGCCTGGAAAATCCCATGACAGAGGAGACTGGTAGCCAACAGTCTATGGGGTTGCAAAGAGTTGGACACAACTGAGTGACTCAGTGCGCATGCACACATGAATTATTGTTGAACCCTATCTGAGTTTTGAGCCATTTCTTTCAGTTTTGTTTTGTGTTCACTTGCTTTTGTTTTGCATTTGTTTGTACCTGTTTTGCCCTCATTCACGATGGACAACATTTGTGCCTCTGGCATTGGAATTTGCTTGTCCTTTTTGTGTTTTGTTGTTCTTGAACTTATAAATATGGGAAATACTCCATCTGTCCCTAAGAAAAGCCCTTTGGGATGTACCTTAAGTAAATGGGCAAAAACTAGTTGTGAGCCTCTGACTAAGGAACAGATGACATTCTATTGTCATAGTGTGTGGTCCTATGGCCTTTGAATGGCTCACTTAATTATTATACAACCTTGCAATTAGAACTGTTTTGTGAAAGAGCAGGTGAAAATGATGAGATTCTATATGGAGAAGCATTTATGCTATTGCATTAAGAGGAAAAGGAGTCAAATGGCTACTGCCTTATGGCACAGTGGTCTGAAGGGAAGACCTGTTCTCCGAGAGGGAGAGGGAGAAAGCAAGAGNTAGCTTTTCTATTAAAGTCATTATTCCTTGCTCCAACAACTCGTCTCTGGATTGATTGGCCTGTTGTGCAGCAAGTAGAACAAATTTAGGCTCAATAACAAATTTTTGGTGAAACGACCCAGGAGCCTAGCTACTTGTGACCAACCAGCCCTGCTTGGGGAATTTTAGGGTAAGGCCCTAGCAGCTGCCAGGACCATTTGTCCTGAGGATCTTCTCTTCAAAATTCCTAGAGTGGCACTAGGTGCCTCAGAGCTTGGCCACTGGAGCAAGGAATCAATGTTTGGGAACTGACAGGCTTGATATGGTAGGGTGAGTTGCTCAGGTATGTACAACTGGAAACATCTTCCCTTCTCAATTTTTTTTTTTTTCTTAAAGGAAAAGCCCATTTGTTCATGGTACCCTTTTGGAGAGGGCAGTTGTTTGAGAGCTTCCCAGGTGGCACAGAGGTAAAGAATCTGCCTGCCAACGTAGATGAGAGTTTGATCCCTGGGTCAGGAAGATCCCCTGGAGAAGGAAGTGGCAACCCACATCAGTATTCTTGCCTGGAAAATCCCATGACAGAGGAGACTGGTAGCCAACAGTCTATGGGGTTGCAAAGAGTTGGACACAACTGAGTGACTCAGTGCGCATGCACACATGAATTATTGTTGAACCCTATCTGAGTTTTGAGCCATTTCTTTCAGTTTTGTTTTGTGTTCACTTGCTTTTGTTTTGCATTTGTTTGTACCTGTTTTGCCCTCATTCACGATGGACAACATTTGTGCCTCTGGCATTGGAATTTGCTTGTCCTTTTTGTGTTTTGTTGTTCTTGAACTTATAAATATGGGAAATACTCCATCTGTCCCTAAGAAAAGCCCTTTGGGATGTACCTTAAGTAAATGGGCAAAAACTAGTTGTGAGCCTCTGACTAAGGAACAGATGACATTCTATTGTCATAGTGTGTGGTCCTATGGCCTTTGAATGGCTCACTTAATTATTATACAACCTTGCAATTAGAACTGTTTTGTGAAAGAGCAGGTGAAAATGATGAGATTCTATATGGAGAAGCATTTATGCTATTGCATTAAGAGGAAAAGGAGTCAAATGGCTACTGCCTTATGGCACAGTGGTCTGAAGGGAAGACCTGTTCTCCGAGAGGGAGAGGGAGAAAGCAAGAGTGAGAATATGCTATTTCAAAACTTAAAACCCCCTCCAATCAACCCAGCTCCTCCACTGGCCAAGCAGGATGCACTAACATATGCATTGCCTCCTGTGTCCCCTACTTATGAGAATCAATCAGAAGTTTCTATGTTAACCTCCAGGTCACAGGAGCCTGGATTGTTATCACCATCTAAGACCTGACAGGGTACCCAATTTGGACTGGGAGCCACTTCTGGAGCAGGGCAATCTTCTTTGTGCACATATCCTGTAGGAGGCCTTAATGCAGATGGCCAAAGAGCTGGGTTTCCATGGATGCACAAGACATTCTCAACTTCAGATTTGTTTAATTGGAAAAAACCATAACCCTACACACTGAGAGGACCCCCTCCATATGACTGAACTTTTCACTTCTATCTTTGCCATTCACCATCCCTCTTGGGCAGACATTCACACTTGTATGAAGTTGATGCTTACAGGGGATGAAAGGAGGATGCTCACTGACAAGGGTAGAGAGGAAGCATAGCAGCTTCATCTAGCAGATCCAGATGGAACTTCAGAAGGAAATCTGGCATTTCCTACTGTTGAACCTGACTGGGACCTTAACAATGGAGAAATGACGCACCTAGAGCATTATAGGAAGTGTATCTTAGGGACTCTTTGAAAGGGAGTACCTAAGAAAAAGACCTTAAAATAAATTTACGAGATACACAAAAACCCTACAAGGATCTGTTAGGGGAAGCACATGGACTGAAACCGCCCACCCTGGCCAGGCATGATAGTAACCATTTGCGTGAGTTGCTTTATGACAGGAGATCCTGATAAGGAGTACGGAACTAATAAGCCACCACCAACCGGAAGAGTTCAGGAAAGGTTGAAAGGACACACAAGGTATCTGTCCACTTCCCAGAATCCTTCTCACTAGCATCCATCTTGGCTGAGTGATGCGTGTGCCACCAGGAAAGACTCTGAATAAGAATGATTGGCCAAAGACCACCCAGAAATTAATCCCATCACCATAAAACCCAAGACTGCGAGCCACGTGGCAGAGCTGTTCTCCTGGGTTTCCTTACCCTACTGCTCTCCACCCGGGTGCCCTTCCCAATAAAATCTCTTGCTTTGTCAGCACATGGCTCCTTGGACAATTCTTTTCTGAGTGTTAGACAAGAGCCCAGTTTTGGGCCCTGGAAGGGGTCCTCGTTCCTGCAACAGATCCATCCAAGTTTATAGAAACAATTTTTTCAAGCTTATAGGTGCTACATTGATGCAGACCCTGAGGTGTCCAAAAATATGAGAATGGTAAATATGGCCTTCATTGGGCAAAATGCTTCAGATATAAGAAGAAAATTACAAAAGTTAGATGGTGCATTTGGAATGAACTCTTATCAATTGGTAAATATTGCTTTTGAAGAGTTGAATAACATGGAACAAAGACTGAACTAATGATCAAGATGGGATGCCACTTTCCTGGCAGCAGTACTAGATTTCTGGAAGGCAAGTATCCCGAAGAGAGAGGTAAGTCACCACTGGGGAAGGAACAATGTAATTACTGCCAGGAGGAAGGGCTTCTGAAAACAGATTGCCCTAGGCTAAGGAATAAGAAGGAAAACAATAAAAGAAAGACAGGTCCGTCTCCTCTGGTAGAAAGAGAGGAACATTCTAATGAAGAATGAAGAGGCCTGGGGGCTCCCTTGGACCTTAGGCATCCAATTCTAATTTCCCCACAGGAGCCCCAGGTAACTTTGACAGTGGGAGACAAGTTGATTGACTTTCTGATAGATCTGCGAGTAACAGACTTTGTGGTAAACACCAAAGTAGCATGGAAAACATCTCAGTCCATCTTGATCATGGGTGTTTCTGAAGAAGTGCAAGTTAGGGGACCTTACCCTGAAACACGAGCTTCCCAATTGGTGCAAGTACAAAGAACTTGCCTGTCAATGCAGGAGACATAAGAGACCCAGGTTCAGTCCCTGGGTTGGAAAGATTCCCTGGAGGATGGCATGGCAATTCACTGTAGCATTCTTGCAAAGAGAATCCCATGTATAGAGGAGCCTGGTGGGCTATAGTTCATAGGGTCACAAAGAGTTGGACGTGACCAAAGCAACTTAGAACGCATGCACGCACCCTGAAACACAGCTTCCTGTATATGCCAGAGTGTCCAATCCCTCTTCTGGGCTGAGATCTCCTTTGTAAATTAAATGCTCAAGTAACTTATCAGGACAGCTTGACATCAGGGTCCCACTAGAACACACCATAAGCCTGCAGATGGCAGTCATGGATGGCCCAGAAAAGGAGACTGAGCTTTCACCTCCGAAGTCTATGGAAAGGCAAGACAAGAAGTGTGGGCTAATGGCACCCCAGAGAAGGCCCCAAAATGCATGGCCAACATTAAGAAGTGATACTGGGACACCTAATCTAACACAATACTCTCTGAGACAAGAGGGAATTCAGCCAATTCTTGAAAAGCTTTTGAAAACAGGAGTGATTAAACCTTGCAGGTTTGTATAATACCCCTATCCTCCCGGTCAAAAAGTCCAAATCAAAGAGTATCACTTTGTCCAAGACTTGACAGCTATTAGTGAAACAGTTCAAGATTTACACCCTGTGGTACCCAATCCATACACTCTGCTCACAACTATTCTGGGAGAATACAGTTGGTTCTCAGTTTGGGACTTGAAGGATGAATTTTTCTGCATTCCTATTGCAGAAGAATCATAGCAGGTTTTTGCTTTTGAATGGCAGGACCCCGAAACACAAAAAATCTGACAGTATTTTTGTGCAGTCCTGCCTCAAGGATTTAAGAATTCTTCTGCCTTGTTTGAGGAAATGTTGGCAAGGGACCTTAGAAACTTAATATTGGATGAAGGACTCATACTCCAATATGTGGATGACTTGCTCATAGCAAATCCTACTTATGACAAGTGTCTACAAAATACCATCAGAACCCTGAACTATTTGGCCAGTTGTGGATACAAGGTTTCCCAGAAAAAGGTCCAAATATATAAGCAACAAAGTCAAGTATCTAGGTTTTGCCATTTCCAAAGGACAGCGAGGTCTTGCCTGGTAGAGGATGGGTAATTGCAAGCTTGAGAACACCCAAGACTTATAGACAACATAGAAGTTTTCTGGGAATGGCAGGGCTCTGTTGGATTTGGATCCCAGACTATGGGGTCATAGGTAATCCCCTTTATAGGGCACTGAAGGGACATGATCTTCAGTCCCTTACTTGGACTAGGGTGCCAAACAGCTTTTGCGACAATAAGAGCAAAGTTTCAGCTCTGGCTTTGGGACTACTGGATCTAAAGAAACCTTTCAAACTGTATGTACATGAGAGAAAAGGCATGAGCCTTGGGGTGCTAATCCAAACCCTGGGGAATATCCCCAGACTGGTTGCCTACTTCTCAAAACAACTAGAACAGACTATCAAGAGGTGGCCTCCTTACCTTCAAGCTGTGGCAGCTAGTTGTGACATACTTCAAGAAGCTGAGAACTTTACCCTGGGCAACCCACCACTGTGTATGTTCCTCATCATGTCCTCACTTTGCTGGAACGAAAAGGGGGTTATTGGCTGACTTCTGGGAAAACAGGAAATTACCAAGCCATTCTACTGAACAATCCTAATGTGAAAATTCAAGTCACTTCAGCCCTAAAGCCAGCCATATTGCTGCCAATTGATGCTGCCCAATCCCTGAGCATGACTGTCTACACACCATTGAGATAGTGTACTCCAGCAGACTGGACTTAACTGTCCAACCCTTGGCTAAGCTGGATATGGAGCTGTTAACCAACACAAACAGCTTTGTGGACAATGGTAGGTGATGCACTGGGTATGCAGTGGTTACCCTCACAGAGACTATGGAAACAGAAGCCCTGCCCTCAGAGAGCACAGCTCAGAAGGCAGAAATCAAGACTCTAACAAGGGCCCTGCTCCTTACTAAAGAGAAGCAAGTAAATATATACATAGACTCATGCTATGCATCTTCTGTAGTGCATGCTACAGGGGCAATCTGGAAATAAAGGGGGCTCCTCACTTCGAACAGTAAAGACCTAAAACATGTTCCTGAAATTCTGTTACTATTAGAAGCAGTCCATAAGTTTTCACAAGTGGCCATAAAGCACTGCCCAGGCCACCATAAGTGTGAGACTCATATAATAAAGGGGAATTGGTTAGCTGACCATGCTGCAAAGAAAGCAAGCCATGATAAGGCCACCCCTTCCACAGACTGACTTGTCAAAATACCAGCCAGCATATTCAGAAAAGGACGAGGAGAGGGCCAATGAGTGAGTTTCACTCTTGACCATAACTCACCTGATTGGAAATGTAATGCACAAGGAACTGTGGCTCTCCTGGACACTGTGCTGCAGCAGCACATCCATAACAGCACCCATTATGGGACAGATGCCAAGTTACAGTGGATTTGGAAACATATAATGGAACCTCACCTACAAAGGACCACCTAGAAAGTCACTCAGAATTGTATGATTTGTGCTAAAATTAACCCCAAAACCTCTTTCAGACAGCCTCAGATGGGGACCCAGAACAAAGAAACTTGCCCTTCGGAGGTCTAGCAAATAGACTTTATTCAAATGCCTCAAATTGTAGGAAACTTCAGAACCTGCTTGTATGTGTGGACACCATTTAAGGATGGGTGGAAGCCTATTCTATCCAGACAGAAAAGGCCTCTGAAGTAGTTAAAGTCCTCCTTAAGGAAATTATTCCCTGCTTTGGACCACTTAATATCCTCCTAAGTGATAAAAAGCCTGCTTCTGTCTCTAGCATAACCCAACAAGTGTCTTAAAACACTGAATTGACTGGAAGTTACATTCATCCTGGGGATCAGAAATAACATGAGAAACTGAGAAACTGAATCATACATCTAGAAGGAGTATTGCTAAAATATGTCAAGACATTACTTCACTTGTACAGGAGGAGGTGACCAACACCATCCCCCCAAAAAGAAATTCAAGGCAAAATGGTTATCTCAGGAGGCCTTACAAATAGCTTAGAAAAGAGGAGAAGCAAGAGGCAAAGGAGAAAGGGAAAGATACAACCAACTGAATGCAGAGTTCCAGAGAATAGCAACAAGAAATAAGAAAGCCTTCTTAAGTGAATAATGCAAAGAAATAGAGGAAAACAATAGAATGGGAAAGACTAGAAAGCTCTTCAAGAAAATTAGAGATACCAAGGGAACATTTCATGCAAAGATAGGCACAATGGATAGAAATGGTAAGGATCTACAGAAGCAGAAGAGATTAAGAAGAGGTGGCAAGAATAAACAGAAGAACTGAACAAAAAAAGATCTTAATGACCCAGATAACTATGATGGTGTGGTCACTCACCTAGAGCCAGATATTCTGTAGTGTGAACTCACATGGGACTTAGGAAGCATTATTACGAGTATTAGGAAGCATTACTATGAGCAAAGCTAGTGCAGGTGATAGAATTCCACCTGAGTTATTCAAAATCCTAAAAGATGATGCTGTTAAAGTGACACACTCAATATGTCAGCAAATTTGGAAAACTCATCAGGGGCCACAGGACCATAAAAGGTCAGTTTTCATTCCAATCCCAACAAAAGGCAATGCCAATTAATGTTCAAACTACCATACAATTGCAGTCATCTCACATACTAGCTTAGAGAAAGAAATGGCAACCCACTCCAGTATTCTTGCCTGGAGAAGCCCAGGGGCAGAGGAGCCTAGTGGGCTGCCGTCTATGGGGTCGCACAGAGTCAGACACGACTGAAGCAATTTAGCAGCAGCAGCAGCACACGCTAGCAAAGTAATGCTCAAAATCCTTCAAACTAGACTTCAACAGTTCTCATTTCACAACTGAGAACTTCCAGATGTATAAGCTGGACTTAGAAAAGACAGAGGAACCAGAGATCAAATTGCCAACATCCCCTGGATCATACAAAAAGGAAGAGAATTCCAGGAAAACATTTACTTCTGCTTCATTGACTATACTGGACTGTGTGGAATACAACAAACTGTGGAAAATTAAGAGATGGGAATTACAGACCACCTTACCTGCCTCCTGAGAAACCTGTATACAGGTCAGGAAGTAACAGTTAGGACCAGAGATGAAACAACAGACTGGTTCAAAATTGGGAAAGGAGTATGACAAGGCTGTATATGGTCTCTCTGATTATTTAACTTATATGCAGAGTACATTATGCGAAATGCTGGCTGGATGAAGCACAAGCTGGAATCAGGACTGCTGGGAG
Source organism: Raphicerus campestris (assembly GCA_006410735.1). Classification (NCBI taxonomy): domain Eukaryota; kingdom Metazoa; phylum Chordata; class Mammalia; order Artiodactyla; family Bovidae; genus Raphicerus; species Raphicerus campestris. Next base: position 16,243 of record SJYW01002607.1, read on the forward strand.
AAACATCAATAACCTCAGATATGCAGATGACAGCACCCTTATGGCAGAAAGCAAAGAAGAACTAAAGAGCCTCTTGATGAAAGTGAAAGAGGAGAGTGAAAAAGCTGGCTTAAAACTCAACATCCCCAAAATGAATATCATCAGTCCCATCACTTCATGGCAAATAGATGGGGAAAAAGTGGAAACAGTAGCAGATTTTCTTTTCTTGGGCTCCAAAATCACTGCAGACAGTGAACTGCAGCAATGAAATAAAGATGCTTTCTCCTTGGAATAAAAGCTATGACAAACCTTGACAACGTATTAAAAAGCAGAGAAATCATTTTACTGACAAAGATCCATAGAGTCAAAGCTATGGTTTTTCCAGTAGTCATGTACAGCTGTGAGAGTTGGACCATAAAGAAGGCTGAGTGCCAAAGAACTGATGCTTTTCAAGACTTTTGAGAGTCCCTTGGACAGCAAGGAAAGCAAACCAATCAACCTTAAAGGAAATCAACCCTGACTTCGTTAGAAGGACTGATGCTGAAGCTGAAGCTCCATACTTCTGCACCTGGTGCAAAGAGCTAAATTTTTGGAAAAGACCTTGAAGCTGGGCAAGACTGAGGGCAGGAGGAGAAGGAAGAGAGAAAGGATGAGATGGTTGGATGGCATCACTGACTCAAAGGACATGAATTTGAGCAAACTCGGCAGGGCAGGAAAGCCTGGTGAGTTGCAGTCCATGCGGTAGCAAATAGTGGGACACAGGTGAGCAACTGAACAACAACAAGGCCTTGCCAGGTGCCATGCTACCAATCAGAGTGGCTCCCAGAAACAGGCTTTATTTAAGCCATTTTGAAATATTTTATAGTTTGCCAACCAGGTGTCTGCCCAGGTGTGAGAATCTATAAATGCTGTGAAAGATCTCGCAGTTGTAACTGTTCATGTGTTTGCTTCTCGCAGGTCTGCCTATCCAATGGAAATAGCCTTACATCCTTTCCTACCCGGAGACAGAATCCTCCTTAAAACGTGGAGAGAACAGCAGCCACAGCACCAGCTGACTGCAAGGAGGACAGAACCACACATTGTTATTATTCACCATGCATTCATCTGTCAAGTTAGCTGAAGTAAAGCCATGGATATATCACACTGCTTAAAGTAGCCCCACTCTGTCATTAGAAAATGACTCAACCCTGAGAAGCCAGAGAACAATGGGTTTGTGAAGCCTTAGAAGGGTTAAGGTTGCTCTTCAGAAAGTTTATGTATTGAGATTAAAATCTCATTGTAGAAGGAATGTCATCAGGTTCAAATAGTTGTAGATAAAGAGAATTGTATTGCTTACCAAAAATTTTAAGAAATATTCTCAACCTGACGCTGATCAATTTCATTTCACGATCACTTCTGCATCTCCCCTTTTCAGTGAGAGATAGCCAGAAATATCATCACCCCTTTTCCTACAAGACTGTGGAATGGACACTGACAGTGGGGAAATGCAAGCTACAGCAGCCCCACTCAGCTCTTGGTTAGCACTGCAGTGGGTCCCTCCCCCAAGCAAGCCACTATTAGTGAGCAACTGTCAACCAGCCAACATTAGTGGGCCTGTTGAGCCATGGGTTGGTGCCACAGTGAGCCCCTCCCCATCTTCTGTATAAAAGAAGCCCAAATTTGAACAGAGGGAAGACAGACTTTATTTTTTTGGGTTTCCAAAATCACTGCAGATGGTGACTGTAGCCATGAAATTAAAAGAGGCTTACTCCTTGGAAGAAAAGTTATGACCAACCTAGACAGCATATTAAAGAGCAAAGACATGACTTTGCCAATGAAGGTCTGTCTAGTCAAAGCTATGGTTTTTCCAGTAGTCATGTATGGATGTGAGAGTTGGACTATAAAGAAAACTGAACACTGAAGAATTGATGCTTTTGAACTGTAGTATTGGAGAAAACTCTTGAGAGTCCCTTGGACTGCAAGGAGATCCAACCAGTCCATCCTAAAGGAAATCATTCCTGAATGTTCACTGGAAGGACAGATGCTGAAGCTGAAACTCCAATACTCTGGCCACCTGATGCAAAGAACTGACTCACTGGAAATGACCCTGATGCGGGGAAAAATTGAGGGCAGGAGGAGAAGGGGACGACAGAGGATAAGATGGTTGGATGGCATCTTTGACTCAATGGACATGAGTTTGAGCTAGCTCTGGGAGTTGGTGATGGACAGGGAAGCCTGGTGTGCTGCAGTCCATGGGGTCACAAAGAGTTAGACATGATTCAACGACTGAACTGATAATGCTCTACACCTATATATTTCATTACCCATTAGACATCACCACTTGGGGATCTACTAGGTATCTTAACCTAACATGTCCAAATCTTATTCTTATTTTCTCCATTTCCTATGCCCTCCAGAATATCTCCTCCAACAGATTTCCTATCTCAATAAATGGTAACTCTCAGGAGCATGGATCAAAATTCTTAAAAATCTTTAGCATCATCGATTGCCCCCTCTTCCTCCCTCATGCATGTTTCTATGTGTGCATGCACAAATGTAGACCCAGATTCAGATACAGTGACAGTTCTTTCTTCAAAATACATTAACATTTATAATTTGACCACTTCTCACCACTTCTGCTGTTACCATTCTGGACTAAGCTACCATCATCTCTTTCTTAGAGTCTGTAATAGCTTTGCCTTGCTTATGTACTTGTCCCCTTAAATGTATTCTCAGAGTTGCAGCCAAAATGAATCTATTAAAATGTAAGTTAGACTCAGTCTCTCCTTTGCTTAAAACTCTCCAAGTTTCCCATCTCTCAAAGAGTAAAATCCAAATTTTTCCAAAGAGTCTCCAAATGTCTATGCAATCTGATTATTTCTACCTTTCTTGTTAGACTTCTTATTTTTCACCTCTCTGTCTCTCCACCACCATTTAGTTTCAGCATGTCTCCCAAATGATGTAATTTCCCACTTTCCTACCTCACCCACTCCCTTGTACCTAAGCCTAGGGAGAACCATCTGGTCAGCCAAAGGTCAATATACAATCCATACTGTGTGTGTATTCACATTCTAGCTTGTTTATGTGAACATGAAAAATATAAGTAGACATATTTTTAATTTAGCAAAGAATTTTCATACAAAATTATAGAATTTCTTCAGTATAACATTGGAGTTTCTTTTCTTTCTCTTTGCCTCTTTTTCAATCTTTTTATTTCTTTGTTCCCTACCCCCTCCCACTCTCTCCTTATTCTCTTCTTTTCTCCTATCTGTATACATTGCTATTGCTTTCTTTCCTTGTTCTCTGTTCACTCTTTCTCTCAGCTGAGGAAGCACTGAAGATTTATTTTTAACAACAGTTGGACTTTGACTAGCTTGGGGAATTTCCTCCTTCTGCATGTTAGTCTCATACCTCTAAATTCTTTCCTGTCTGTTAATCCTACATTTGATCATGTAAAATACTTAACATTTATTAATAATACATATTATAGATTTTATATAAGTTATAGTGTATAGAGTTGAAATGAAAGCAAGTAGGCTTTTCAAAAACTTACCAAATTAGCCATTATTTTATATAACTGAATATATTTTTTAAAATATATTCTCATTTTCTATCCTTTCTTTCAATTTCTTCCAGAAAAATTGTCTCTCTTCCAAAGAAACAAAGAGGGTGACTTAAGATCAGTAAGGTGGTGGAATATGACAGTCCTCGCTTTAGTACCCTGTCATAAAAATACGGTTTAGCAGCTAACAACGGAAAATAACACATCTGTGAAAATCCCAGATCCAAGAAATAAAGCTGAAGCAGCACTCCCTCCCACCAACCCCTGGCACGAAAAGCAAGAAAAGCCACATTAGAAAGATAACAGAAGTGGTATTAGTTTTTGCTTTCTTTCCTCCCCCAGGCCAGCTCAGTTGCAGCACCTAAGAGGGTACCTTTGAATCTATGGTTTCTCCAGTGAGGACATGAGAACCCAAGGCAGATACCTATCTTTTCTGGTCATTTCCCTAGAGGCCCACTTCTGCCATATGTCATGGGGAAGGCTCTAGGAACTGCAAAACCAGATCATTTCAGGTCAGCTTTCACGGGGCATGTAGTATAACTTACAGCCAACAGTGTGCGAACCTTGGAGGTGGTACCAGGACCCCTGCCAGTAACATCTCCTGGTCAAAAGTAGAGTCAGCAGTCTAATCTCACCTGCAAGGGGACCAAACCTTTGAGAGCAGCCTCTGAGAGAACCCAGCCTCTGAGTGCTAGCCCCTAGTTCTGGCAAACAGACTAGTACACACAGAGGCTCCATCCAACAGTGAGGCTCACTGCCAACAGTGAAACTCCAGCAGATCCCTCTTTCAGTAGCAACCCGCCAGGAAATAAGGCCATGCCCCCTGGTGTCTGTTGCCACACTGCAACAAAATGGCGACCTCAGCAGTTGATTGCCTCTGTAGCTATGCAGTAGTGGGGTTTTGGCACCCCTGTCCACAAACTGGACGTGCCCTTTTCGTGTCAGTGGCCTCCCATGACAAAATGGCAACCTCAGGGCTTAACTATCTCTCTGGCTAAGCAATTGTGGTATTTTGGTGCCCCAACCATAAAATGGTGTCTATGAATTGGTCAAAACATCTGCTGTACTGCTCTTATTTTCTAATTTATCTTCACTTACCTATTTCCATGTATAAATAAATAATATACACAATAATTGTAATAAAAATTTTCTAACAAACCTCAGACTTCTAGGAAAGATGCAAAACTAAGATTATACATTCAAATGCTCCTCTTAGAAAATTAATGTAAAAGTTGCAAACAAGGGAAAATGGAATCAGGGTTGAAGTAGGGAGCAGTGTGAAGAACTGGCCAGAGAGTTTGAGAAATTTAAGTTATTTATTTAATTCATGCTTGAATTTGGAACAAAGAAGAGTCCTCTACTTAGAATTACTGCATATTGGACTTCTGTGGTGGCACTGTGGATAAGAACCCGCCTGCCAAATCAGGGGACATGGTTTCTCTCTATGGTCCAGGAACGTTCCACATGCTATGGAGCAACTAAGCCATGTGCCACTACTGAGTCGGTGCTCTTGAGCCTGTGAGCCACAACTACTGAGCCTGTGGGCTGCAACTACTGAGCCCATGTGCTGCAACTACTGAAGCCTGCACACCTAGAGACTGTGATGATAACAAAAGAAGCCACCACAATGAGAAACCCATATAACACAACAAAGAGCAGCCCCTGCTCGCCACACCTAGAGAAAGCCCATACAAAGCAATGAAAATCCAGTGTAAAGTGAAAGTGAAGTTGCTCAGTCATGTCCAACTCTTTGCGACCCCGTGGACTGTAGCCTACCAGGCTTCTCTGTCCATGGGATTCTCCAGGCAAGAATACTGGACTGGGTTACCATTTTCTTCTCCAGGGGATCTTCCAGGGGATCGAACCTGGGTCTCCCACATTGGAGGCAAACGCTTTAACCTCTGAGCCACCAGGGGAGCCCACATACTAATATATATCCTATAGTCTTTTATGGTTTTGTANTCTTCTCCAGGGGATCTTCCAGGGGATCGAACCTGGGTCTCCCACATTGGAGGCAAACGCTTTAACCTCTGAGCCACCAGGGGAGCCCACATACTAATATATATCCTATAGTCTTTTATGGTTTTGTATTTGCTTTTTTCACTCAGTGATATATCTTGTAGATATTCCCATAGAACTTCCTCATTCCTTCTTACACCTGCAAATTATTGACTTTTACGAATGAATTTTAACGTATTAAATCACCTCTTCACTGATGTATTCTATATCATGTTTTCAAAACTGATTTGTGACTATAATCTAGTATCTGAAAAAAACCTTATTTTCAAATAAGGTCATATTCGAAGGTACTGGCGGTCATACCTTTTGGGGACACATAATTTAATCCATAAAATCTGCATTGCCAAGAGTGAAGGGAAACTGGCAGGCTCATACACTGATAATGAGAGCATTAATTGTTTAACCTTTAAGAATGGCAATTTGTCAATATGTATTAAAATTTTTTTAATGTGTCTACTTTCTGAAATAGCAATGTCAATATTTTGTTTTGATCCTAGGCAGGTAATTACATAGGAACAAAATTCTATGGCAGGTCAGGTGGTCTGGTATTTTCATCTCTTTCAGAATTTTACACAGTTTATTGTGATCCACACAGTCAAAGGCTTTGACAAAGTCAGTAAAGCAGAAATAGATGAACTGTTTCTTGAGAAACCTGTATGCAGGTCAGGA
>SJYW01002611.1:0-21601 GCA_006410735.1 Raphicerus campestris
CTGAGCCGCCGGGGCTGCAGGGAGGGGCTGAGCCGCCGGGGCTGCAGGGAGGGAGCCCAGCGAGGGGGCCAATGCAGGCGGATAGGGTGGAGGGGGATCCAGGAGTAGAAGGTCAGCCTGGGTGTCCAGGTATATCTTTTTAGCAGGAGCTCTCGTTTTTTCTTTTTCCACCGCAGGCTTCAAGGCGAAAATCCCCGCAGCAGGTCCTGACAGCGTTCCTGTGGGAAGAACAAAGGGCCGGACCCACGATGGGGGGGAGAGAAACAGGTCTTCCCATACTATAATATAGGGCACCTGGTCAGGATGCCCGTGGGGTCTGGGGGTGAAAACCACAGCTTTGACTTGGCTGACCTGTTCTAAAGAGANGCCGGACCCACGATGGGGGGGAGAGAAACAGGTCTTCCCATACTATAATATAGGGCACCTGGTCAGGATGCCCGTGGGGTCTGGGGGTGAAAACCACAGCTTTGACTTGGCTGACCTGTTCTAAAGAGAAAAAGCCTTCGGGTGGCCACCCTGTCTGAAAACTGGGCCACTCTGCTGAACACAGGGTCTGCCACTTTCCCTTTTTTACTCCTACTGAAAGGTTATGGGCCCTGGTCTTAACTTCAGCCCAATGATCTATTGTCAACGACAAGGGGGTTGTCACAGTCTGTCCCATCGTCAGGTCGTCACGGAAAAGACAAGTTAGGAAAGAGATAAACAGAACCCAGAGGAGTGACGGAAAGATAAGACAAAAACGGCCGCCGCGAGTCTGTCCAAGAACAGATGAAGGGGGGTCGAATCGAGCCCTCCTTCCAGATTGACGTCCTGGGCGTCCCCAAGGATCGTCACAGAAAATTCAGATGAAGGGGGGTCGAATCGAGCCCTCCTTCCAGATTGACATCCTGGGCATCCCCAAGGATCGTCACAGACCTGCCGGCAGGTTTTCAGAGATTTCAGAGATGGACAGACACGTGAGCGGAACCGTAATTCTGCCATGGAGAGAAGAAAGAAAAAAAAGTCACTGAGGATAGCCACCAAAAATAATCCTACCAGGAGTGGTGGCGGCCAGTAGAGTTGGGCTTATGGCGTGTTTTTTTGGAATTGTTTATGTGCCTGCGTCATTGCACGGAACTTATCTTGCTGGGGGCAGGCACCCTAGTGGTTTCTGGCCCGTTATGTGACCCCCTTATCCTGTCACGGGAGTCTTCAAGTGGCAGGTGCCCTAGTGGCCTTTAAGTGCCTGTCCTGTGCCCACAGGGAAGATTTTAGGCCACGTTCTCAGTTAAGAAAGATGAAAAGGGGAGTTTCACCCGGTCGGGCTCTAGTTACTGAGGCTTACTTGTTGCAGGGCCTTCAAAGTCCGCCAGAGAGTGGCCCTGGCCAGGACTTGTCAATTGCCTCTGCAGCCGTTCGCTGGTTCACTGAAACTCCGAAAAAAAGAATCAAGGACAGATCAGAAAAGAAAAGAGGAGGAACGGAAGCAGAGCGACACAGCAAGGACACACAAAACAAAAANCGTTCTCCCGGAGGGGGAGGACGGTAGATTCTGGGGTGGCTGCTCGGCAGCTTCACATCCCTGCCGCTGGGCCCAACTCCCCCCTTTCCAGGGCAGGCTCGGACGGTGTGGGTGGCTGAGCCGCCGGGGCTGCAGGGAGGGGCTGAGCCGCCGGGGCTGCAGGGAGGGAGCCCAGCGAGGGGGCCAATGCAGGCGGATAGGGTGGAGGGGGATCCAGGAGTAGAAGGTCAGCCTGGGTGTCCAGGTATATCTTTTTAGCAGGAGCTCTCGTTTTTTCTTTTTCCACCGCAGGCTTCAAGGCGAAAATCCCCGCAGCAGGTCCTGACAGCGTTCCTGTGGGAAGAACAAAGGGCCGGACCCACGATGGGGGGGAGAGAAACAGGTCTTCCCATACTATAATATAGGGCACCTGGTCAGGATGCCCGTGGGGTCTGGGGGTGAAAACCACAGCTTTGACTTGGCTGACCTGTTCTAAAGAGAAAAAGCCTTCGGGTGGCCACCCTGTCTGAAAACTGGGCCACTCTGCTGAACACAGGGTCTGCCACTTTCCCTTTTTTACTCCTACTGAAAGGTTATGGGCCCTGGTCTTAACTTCAGCCCAATGATCTATTGTCAACGACAAGGGGGTTGTCACAGTCTGTCCCATCGTCAGGTCGTCACGGAAAAGACAAGTTAGGAAAGAGATAAACAGAACCCAGAGGAGTGACGGAAAGATAAGACAAAAACGGCCGCCGCGAGTCTGTCCAAGAACAGATGAAGGGGGGTCGAATCGAGCCCTCCTTCCAGATTGACGTCCTGGGTGTCCCCAAGGATCGTCACAGAAAATTCAGATGAAGGGGGGTTGAATCGAGCCCTCCTTCCAGATTGACGTCCTGGGCGTCCCCAAGGATCGTCACAGAAAATTCAGATGAAGGGGGGTCGAATCGAGCCCTCCTTCCAGATTGACATCCTGGGCATCCCCAAGGATCGTCACAGACCTGCCGGCAGGTTTTCAGAGATTTCAGAGATGGACAGACACGTGAGCGGAACCGTAATTCTGCCATGGAGAGGAGAAAGAAAAAAAAGTCACTGAGGATAGCCACCAAAAATAATCCTACCAGGAGTGGTGGCGGCCAGTAGAGTTGGGCTTATGGCGTGTTTTTTTGGAATTGTTTATGTGCCTGCGTCATTGCACGGAACTTATCTTGCTGGGGGCAGGCACCCTAGTGGTTTCTGGCCCGTTATGTGACCCCCTTATCCTGTCACGGGAGTCTTCAAGTGGCAGGTGCCCTAGTGGCCTTTAAGTGCCTGTCCTGTGCCCACAGGGAAGATTTTAGGCCACGTTCTCAGTTAAGAAAGATGAAAAGGGGAGTTTCACCCGGTCGGGCTCTAGTTACTGAGGCTTACTTGTTGCAGGGCCTTCAAAGTCCGCCAGAGAGTGGCCCTGGCCAGGACTTGTCAATTGCCTCTGCAGCCGTTCGCTGGTTCACTGAAACTCCGAAAAAAAGAATCAAGGACAGATCAGAAAAGAAAAGAGGAGGAACGGAAGCAGAGCGACACAGCAAGGACACACAAAACAAAAAAGCCCGAGCGTACCTCCGAATCCGGGAGTCAGGGGGATCTGAGATGAGCAAGTGAGATCCCGGACGAGCCCCCAAAATGTTAGACCTTACGGTCTTTTCCTAAGATCTGTCGCTCAAAAGATCACCGAGACTCGGATTTGATGCAAACAGCAGGAGGATTTATTAGGCCAGCGCGCCGGGATTCAGTCACCTCCGAGGAGGCACGAACCCCGAACGGTGGTTACTGAGCAATATTTAAGCACACAAGTTAGAAACAGGTACAGGTGGGGTGGGGAGCGTCCGATTGGTGGGCAGGTTTTTATTTTTACAGGGATAGGCTCGTTTGTTATCAAGTCGAAAACGGCTGGTCGGATCACATTTTGACAGTTAGCTGTCTCTTGGAAAAACAATTTCCTGGAAACAATCCCCCGGAAAGTCCCCAAGAGAGCCAAAAGGCCACATTTCAGGAGATAAGAAAACAACTCCCCGGGAAGCCCCTGGTAGAGCCAAAAGGCAACATTCCATGAGATAAGGACCTGCTCCTCCATTCTCTTTTTAGAAGAATTATGTAGCCCAGGGAAAAGGGACGTCCCTAAATTGGGGAGATAACATATTCTCCTAATCTTCATTTTGAGGATATCTGATCCAGGAGCCCCAAATGGTAGTTGGAGGCAGCTGCAGCAGTAACAGGAGTTTGAGAAAGTATCGCTAGCTTGTTTCCTCCTGAGATAAAATGTCTGACACTTGCAGGCTATTTCCTCCATTTGGCGACCCCTGGCCTTCCTACCTGTTACCCTCTCAAAGACAAGGGTGTCCACTTTCACCACTACTATTCAACATAGTTTTGGAAGTTTTGGTCACAACAGTCAGAGCAGAAAAAGAAATAAACGGAATCCTGCCGGGAGCCAGCGTGAGGAATCCCAGCCATAACAAGGTCATGCGGCAGAGATCTGATGAGACAAGGCGAATCAGATCTCAGCTTTTCCCCCTGGTATTTCCTGAGCATGTACCCCCTCCCCCCACCCCCCCAAAAATAAGAATCTGCCTGCTTTTCCACTCTTCAGACATTCTCTGGGAAAAGTTAATTCAGGGCTTCAGTCTCCCTCTGATAACTCTCTAGCTTGCCTAACAGGTTCCCCGGACTTTTTACAGCTTGTGAATTGTTTACAGTCTCCCAACCGGGAGAGGCACAGGAAGCTTAAAACATCCTAGGAATGCAGGGGCTTCTGAGGTGTCAAAATCATTAGAATAAAACTGATTAAGCATTTCATTGTTGAGCCAATACTTGCTGCTAAATTTTCATATCTTTTACTTGTTGATATAGTTGGTATATAGAAAAAACAAGTAGCAACATTAGTTCTTTGAGTTAAGTACCTTCTTTGTTATAACCCACTGCACCTTTGTTCTATAGAGATGTAACTTTAGTGCTTTAAGGAGATGCAGATTAAAAACAAACAAACATCAAACAAACAAAACACTTCAGGGGAAACGAGATTGACATTCATTAAGGAAGATAGCCAAAAGTGTTAGCAAGCCTTTTGGCCAGAAGTTGATGTAAATCACTTAAGACTTGTGTATACAACTAGGTATGCAGAGAGAAAAGCCTGGTTTTGATGAGTCCGGGCTGCTAATGCTGCATAATTTTGTATTACCCATTGATCTCCATGTACTATCAAAAGAATAAAAAGCCTTCTGAACAATAGAGGCCAGGCCAGTCAATGGAAGGACTGGTTTTCCCCGTGTCTTCTCTTTACTCTAATTTCAGGCTGAATTCCCATCTGAATCATGGAGGCTCACCACGTCTATTTACTTGTTCTGGCATATAAGGCCCACGCGAAAGGGAGCCTAAGGTGGGGCACCCTTCAATATTCAAGTGGATGCCAGTGGCCCAAGGTAGAGGATGCAAATCTCTTGTCCTGAGATTTTATTGGTCTTCTCAGTAAGCCAAGTTATTCAGCCTCCTTTCTCCACTTAATTTTCCTGCTACACTATTTCTTCTTAATCTAATCTTATATTAATAAATTTATAATTTTCTCCTCACCTACGTGATCCACACTTTGAATTTCCCTGGATCCACCGGGGCTGGACCCCAGAAAAATCCAAATTGGAAAAGAAGTAATACTCTCACTGTTTGCAGATGACATGATCCTCTACATAGAAAACCCTAAAGGCTCCACCAGAAAATTACTAGAGGTAATCAATGAATATAGTAAAACTTTCAGGATACAAAATCAACACACAGAAGTCCCTTGCATCCCTCTATACTAATAATGAGAAAATAGAAAGAGAAACAAAGGAAACAATTCAATTCACCATTGCAACGAAAATAATAAAATACTTAGGAATATATCTATCTAAAGAAACTAAACACCTATATATAGAAAACTATAAAGCACTGGTGAAAGAAATCAAAGAGGACACTAATAGATGGAGAAATATACCATGTTGATGGATCAGAAGAATCAATGTAAGGAAAATGCATATACTACCCAAAGCAATCTATAGATTCAATGCAATCTTTATCAAACTAACAACGGTATTTTTCACAGAGCTAGAACAAATAATTTCACAATTTTTATGAAAATACAAAAGCCCTCGAATAGCCAAAGCAATCTTGAGAAAGAAGAATGGAACTGGAGGAATCAACCTGCCTGACTTCAGGCTCTACTACAAAGCCACAGTCATCAAGACAGTATGGTACTGGCACAAAGACAGAAATATAGATCAATGGAACAAAATAGAAATCCCAGACATAAATCCATGCACCTATGGACACCTTATGTTTGACAAAAGAGGCAAGAATATACAATGGATTAAAGACAATCTCTTTTAAAAGTGGTGCTGGGAAAACTGGTCAATCACTTGTAAAAGAATGAAACTAGGACATTTTCCAGCACCATACACAAAGATAAATGCAAAATGGATTAAAGATCTAAAGGTAAGACCAGAAAATATAAAACTCATAGAGGAGAATATAGGCAAAACACTCTCTGACATAAATCAAAGTAGGNAGCATTTCATTGTTGAGCCAATACTTGCTGCTAAATTTTCATATCTTTTACTTGTTGATATAGTTGGTATATAGAAAAAACAAGTAGCAACATTAGTTCTTTGAGTTAAGTACCTTCTTTGTTATAACCCACTGCACCTTTGTTCTATAGAGATGTAACTTTAGTGCTTTAAGGAGATGCAGATTAAAAACAAACAAACATCAAACAAACAAAACACTTCAGGGGAAACGAGATTGACATTCATTAAGGAAGATAGCCAAAAGTGTTAGCAAGCCTTTTGGCCAGAAGTTGATGTAAATCACTTAAGACTTGTGTATACAACTAGGTATGCAGAGAGAAAAGCCTGGTTTTGATGAGTCCGGGCTGCTAATGCTGCATAATTTTGTATTACCCATTGATCTCCATGTACTATCAAAAGAATAAAAAGCCTTCTGAACAATAGAGGCCAGGCCAGTCAATGGAAGGACTGGTTTTCCCCGTGTCTTCTCTTTACTCTAATTTCAGGCTGAATTCCCATCTGAATCATGGAGGCTCACCACGTCTATTTACTTGTTCTGGCATATAAGGCCCACGCGAAAGGGAGCCTAAGGTGGGGCACCCTTCAATATTCAAGTGGATGCCAGTGGCCCAAGGTAGAGGATGCAAATCTCTTGTCCTGAGATTTTATTGGTCTTCTCAGTAAGCCAAGTTATTCAGCCTCCTTTCTCCACTTAATTTTCCTGCTACACTATTTCTTCTTAATCTAATCTTATATTAATAAATTTATAATTTTCTCCTCACCTACGTGATCCACACTTTGAATTTCCCTGGATCCACCGGGGCTGGACCCCAGAAAAATCCAAATTGGAAAAGAAGTAATACTCTCACTGTTTGCAGATGACATGATCCTCTACATAGAAAACCCTAAAGGCTCCACCAGAAAATTACTAGAGGTAATCAATGAATATAGTAAAACTTTCAGGATACAAAATCAACACACAGAAGTCCCTTGCATCCCTCTATACTAATAATGAGAAAATAGAAAGAGAAACAAAGGAAACAATTCAATTCACCATTGCAACGAAAATAATAAAATACTTAGGAATATATCTATCTAAAGAAACTAAACACCTATATATAGAAAACTATAAAGCACTGGTGAAAGAAATCAAAGAGGACACTAATAGATGGAGAAATATACCATGTTCATGGATCAGAAGAATCAATGTAAGGAAAATGCATATACTACCCAAAGCAATCTATAGATTCAATGCAATCTTTATCAAACTAACAACGGTATTTTTCACAGAGCTAGAACAAATAATTTCACAATTTTTATGAAAATACAAAAGCCCTCGAATAGCCAAAGCAATCTTGAGAAAGAAGAATGGAACTGGAGGAATCAACCTGCCTGACTTCAGGCTCTACTACAAAGCCACAGTCATCAAGACAGTATGGTACTGGCACAAAGACAGAAATATAGATCAATGGAACAAAATAGAAATCCCAGACATAAATCCATGCACCTATGGACACCTTATGTTTGACAAAAGAGGCAAGAATATACAATGGATTAAAGACAATCTCTTTTAAAAGTGGTGCTGGGAAAACTGGTCAATCACTTGTAAAAGAATGAAACTAGGACATTTTCCAGCACCATACACAAAGATAAATGCAAAATGGATTAAAGATCTAAAGGTAAGACCAGAAAATATAAAACTCATAGAGGAGAATATAGGCAAAACACTCTCTGACATAAATCAAAGTAGGGTCCTCTATGACCCACCTCCCAGAATATTGGAAATAAAAGCAAAAATAAACAAATGGGACCTAATTAAAATTAAAAGCTTCTGCACAACAAAGTAAACTATAAGCAAGATGAAAGGACAGCCGTCAGAATGGGAGAAAATAATAGTAAATGAAGCAACTGACAAAGAACTAAACTCAAAAGTATACAAGTAACTACTGCAGCTCAATTTCAGAAAAATAAACCACCCAATCAAAAAATGGGCCAAAGAACTAAATAGACATTTCTCCAAAGAAGACATACAGATGGCTAACAAACACATGAAAAGATGCTCAACATCACTCATTATCAGAGAAATGCAAATCAAAACCACAATGAGGTACCATTTTACACTAGTCAGAATGGCTGCTATCCAAAAGTATACAAGCAATAAATGCTGGAGAGGGTGTGGAGAAAAGGGAGCGATCAATGCAAAGAAATAAAGGAAAATAACAGAATGGGAAAGACTAGAGATCTCTTCAAGAAAATTAGAGATACCAAGAGAACATTGCATGCAAAGATGGGCTCAATAAAGGACAGAAATCGTACGGACCTAATAGAAGCAGAAGATATTAAGAGGAGGTGGCAAGAATACACAGAACTGTAAAAAAAGATCATCATGACCTGGATAATCATGATGGTGTAATCACTCATCTAGAGCCAGATATCCTGGAATGTGAAGTCAAGTGGGCCTTAGGAAGCATCACTACGAACAAAGCTAGTGGATGTGATGGAATTCCAGTGGAGCTGTTTCAAATCCTGAAAGATGATGCTGTGAAAGTGCTGCACTCAATATGACAGCAAATTTGGAAAACTCACCAGTGGCCACTGGACTGGAAAAGGTCAGTTTTCATTCCAATCCCAAAGAAAGGCAATGCCAAAGAATGCTCCAGCTACTGCACAATTTCACTCGTGTCACACGCTAGTAAAGTAATGATCAAAATTCTCCAAGCCAGGCTTCAGCAATACGTGAACTGTGAACTTCCTGATGTTCAAAATGGTTTTAGAAAAGGCAGAGGAACCAGAGATCAAGTTGCCAACATCTGCTGTATCATTGAAAAAGCAAGAGAATTCCAGAAAAACATGTATTTCTGCCTTATTTATTATGCCAAAGCATTTGACTGTGGATCACAATAAACTGTGGAGATGGGAATACCAGACCACCTTATCTGCCTCTTGAGAAATTTGTATGCAGGTCAGGAAGTAATAGTTAGAACTGGACATGGAACAACAGACTGGTTCCAAATAGGAAAAGGAGTACATCAAGGCTGTATATTGTCACGCTGCTTATTTAACTTATATGCAGAGTACATTATGAGAAACATTGGACTGGAAGAAACACAAGCTGGAATCAAGATTGCCAGAAGAAATAGCAATAACCTCAGATATGCAGCTGACACCATCCTTATGGCAGAAAGTGAAGAGGATCTAAAAAGCCTCTTGATGAAAATGAAAGTGAAAGTGAAGGGTAAAAATGTTGGCTTAAAGCTCAGTATTCAGAAAACAAAGATCATGGCAACTGGTCCCATCAGTTCACGGGAAATAGATGGGGAAACAGTGGAAACAGTGTCAGACTTTATTTTTGGAGACTCCAAAATCACTACAGATGGTGACTTCAGCCATGAAATGAAAAAATGCTTACTCTTTGGAATAAAAGTTGTGACCAACTTAGATAGCATGTTCAAAAGCAAAGACATTACTTGGCCGACTAAGGTCTGTCTAGTCAAAGCTATGGTTTTTCCAGTAGTCATGTATGGATGTGATAGTTGGACTGTGAAGAAGGCTGAGCACTGAAGAACTGATGCTTTTGAACTGTGGTGTTGGAGAAGACTCTTGAGAGTCCCTTGGTTTGCAAGGAGATCCATCCAGTCCATTCTGAAGGAGATCAGCCCTGGAATTTCTTTGAAAGGAATGATGCTAAAGCTGAAACTCCAGTACCTTGGCCACCTCACGTGAAGAGTTGACTCACTGAANTTCATTCCAATCCCAAAGAAAGGCAATGCCAAAGAATGCTCCAGCTACTGCACAATTTCACTCGTGTCACACGCTAGTAAAGTAATGATCAAAATTCTCCAAGCCAGGCTTCAGCAATACGTGAACTGTGAACTTCCTGATGTTCAAAATGGTTTTAGAAAAGGCAGAGGAACCAGAGATCAAGTTGCCAACATCTGCTGTATCATTGAAAAAGCAAGAGAATTCCAGAAAAACATGTATTTCTGCCTTATTTATTATGCCAAAGCATTTGACTGTGGATCACAATAAACTGTGGAGATGGGAATACCAGACCACCTTATCTGCCTCTTGAGAAATTTGTATGCAGGTCAGGAAGTAATAGTTAGAACTGGACATGGAACAACAGACTGGTTCCAAATAGGAAAAGGAGTACATCAAGGCTGTATATTGTCACGCTGCTTATTTAACTTATATGCAGAGTACATTATGAGAAACATTGGACTGGAAGAAACACAAGCTGGAATCAAGATTGCCAGAAGAAATAGCAATAACCTCAGATATGCAGCTGACACCATCCTTATGGCAGAAAGTGAAGAGGATCTAAAAAGCCTCTTGATGAAAATGAAAGTGAAAGTGAAGGGTAAAAATGTTGGCTTAAAGCTCAGTATTCAGAAAACAAAGATCATGGCAACTGGTCCCATCAGTTCACGGGAAATAGATGGGGAAACAGTGGAAACAGTGTCAGACTTTATTTTTGGAGACTCCAAAATCACTACAGATGGTGACTTCAGCCATGAAATGAAAAAATGCTTACTCTTTGGAATAAAAGTTGTGACCAACTTAGATAGCATGTTCAAAAGCAAAGACATTACTTGGCCGACTAAGGTCTGTCTAGTCAAAGCTATGGTTTTTCCAGTAGTCATGTATGGATGTGATAGTTGGACTGTGAAGAAGGCTGAGCACTGAAGAACTGATGCTTTTGAACTGTGGTGTTGGAGAAGACTCTTGAGAGTCCCTTGGTTTGCAAGGAGATCCATCCAGTCCATTCTGAAGGAGATCAGCCCTGGAATTTCTTTGAAAGGAATGATGCTAAAGCTGAAACTCCAGTACCTTGGCCACCTCACGTGAAGAGTTGACTCACTGAAAAAGACTCTGATGCTGGGAGGAATTGGGGGCAGGAGGAGAAGGGGACGATAGAGGATGAGATGGCTGGATGGCATCACTGACTCTATGGACGTGAGTCTGAGTGAACTCTTGGAGTTGGTGATGGACAGGGAAGCCTAGCTTGCCGCAATTCATGGGATTGCAAAGAGTCAGACATGACTGAGCGACTGAACTGAACTGAGCTGTCTTACATATTGCAGTGTTCCTATGTTGGGTGCATATATATTTATAATTCTTATGTCTTCTTCTTGGACTGATCCTTTGATTATTATGTAGTGTCCTTCTTTGTCTCTTTTCATAACCTCTGTTTTAAAGTCTATTTCATCTGATATGAGTATTGCTACTCCTGCTTTCTTTTTGTCTCGATTTGTGTGGAATAACTTTTTCCAGCCCTTCACTTTCAGTCCGTATGTGTCCCTTGCTTTGAGGTGGGTCTCTTGTAGACAACATATATAGAGGTCTTGTTTTTGTATCCATGCAGCCAGTCTTTGTTTTTTGGTTGGGGCATTCAACCCATTTACGTTTAAGGTGCTTATTGATCAATAAGTATGATCCTGTTGACATTTATTTTATTGTTTTGGGTTCAAGTTTATACACCCTTTTTGTGTTTCCTGTCTAGAGAATATCTTTTAGCATTTGTTGGAAAGCTGGCTTGGTGGTGCTGAATTCTCTCAGTTTTTGCTTCTCTGTAAATCTTTTGATTTCTCCTTCATATTTGAATGAAATCCTTGCTGGGTACCATAAGCTGGGCTGTACATTATTTTTGTTCATCACTTTAAGTATGTCTTCCCATTCCCTCCTGGCCTGAAGAGTTTCTATTGAAAGATTATCTGTTATCCTTATGAGAATCCCCTCGTGTGTTATTTGTTTTTTTGCCTTTGCTGTTTTTAATAATTATCCTTTGTGTTTGTCTTTGTTAATTTGATTGATATATGTCTTGGTGTGTTTTGCTTTGGGTTTATCCTGTTTGGGACTCTGAGTTTCTTGGACTTGGGTGATTATTTCCTTCCCCGTTTTAGGGAAGTTTTCAACTATTATCTCCTAAAGTATTTTCTCATGGTCTTCTTTTCTTCTTCTTCTTCTGGGATTTCTATAATTCGAATGTTGCAGCGTTTCATATTGTCCTGGACGTCTCTGAGATTGTCCTCATTTCTTTTAATTCGTTTTTGTTTTTTTCTCTCTGATTCAGTTATTTCTACCATTCTATCTTCTACTTGACTAAACCTATCTTCTGCCTCCTATTATTTTACTATTTGTTGCCTCCAGAGTGTTTTTGATCTCATTTATTGCATTATTCATTAGAATTTATCCTGTTCCTTTACGTATTGGATATTCCTCTGTCTCTTCATCTTGTTTATATTGCTGCATTTGGGGTGTCTTTCTGTATTCTAGCAGGTTGTGGAGTTTTCTTTATTGTGGAGTTTCCTCGCTGTGGGTGGGGTTGTATCAGTGGCTTGTCAAGGTTTCTTGGTTAGGGAAGCTTGTGTCGGTGTTCTGGTGGGTGGAGCTGGATTTCTTCTCTCTGGAGTGCAATGAAGTGTCCAGTAATGAGTTATGAGATGTCAGTGGTTTTGGAGTAACTTTGGGAAGCCTGTATATTGAAGCTCAGGGGTGTGTTCTTGTGTTGCTGGAGAATTTGCATGGTATGTCTTGCTCTGGAACTTGTTAGCCCTTGGGTGGTGCTTGGTTTCAGTGTAGGTATAGAGGTGTTTGATGAGCTCCTATTGATTAATGTTCCCTGAAGTTAGGAGTTCTCTGATGTTCTCAGGATTTGGAATTAAGCCTCTAGCTTCTGGTATTCAGTCTTACTTTTACAGTAGGCTGAAGACCTCTCCTTCTATACTGTACTGTTGATAAAACATCTTGGTTAAAGATGAAAAGTTTCTCCACATTGAGGGACACCCTGAGAGGTTCACAGCGTTACATGGAGAAGAGAAGAAGGAGGAGGGTGTTAGAGATGACCCGACAGTGATAAGGTGGAATCAAAAGAGGAGAGAGCAAGCTAGCCAGTAACCACTTTCTTATGTGTGCTTCACTGTCTGGACCACTCAGAGATGTTCATGGAGTTATACAGAGAAGAGAAGAGGGAGGAAGGAGACAGAGGTGGCTAGGAGGATAAAAGGGGGGAATGAAAAGGAGAGAGACAGATCCAGCCAGTAATCAGTTCCCTAAGTGTTCTCCACCATCTGGAACACACAGGGATTCACAGAGTTGGGGAGGGGGAGGGAAGAGACAGAGGCGACCTGGTGGAGATGACGGAGAGTCCAAAGGAGAAGAGAGCAGTCAAGCCAGTAATCTTGCTCTCAAGTAAAAATGGGTACTGAAGATGGGGTTTTTGAAGGTACAAAATTGATAACAAATACCAAAAAGCAAAGGTTAAAAATCTAAAGTAGAAGTTGGATTTTCAAAAGTACAATATAAAAGAGAAGAAGAAGAATAAGAAAAAACAAAGTCACAAGAATTATATATATATATAGTTTGCTTTAAAAATAGGGTCTGGTTATTTTGAGATGTAACAGTACATTATAAAAATGAAAATTAAAGGAGTAATAGAGGACTTTAAAAAAGTTAAAAAGAGAAAAAGAAAAGAAAAAAAATGATTGTAAAAATAGTAAAGATATATCTAGGACTTTCTCTGGTGTTGTTGTGGGCAGTGTGGCGTCAGTTCATTTTCGGATAGTTCCTTGGTCTGGCTTATATTTCTCAAGTATATTTCTTCCTAAGTAGTCAGTACTAACAACAGGGTTTCAGTCTATTGCACCTGTCACTTCCAAGGCAGTTTCCTCTGTTTTAGCTTCTGTTTGCTGGTCTTCTCAGTGTCTGATTTCTGCCCTGACACAAGGGGGGTGTTAGTGGACATTTTTTTCAGGCTCACTTGTTCAGTCGCACTGTGAGGAGGGAGGGACGCTGCAAACAAATGACACTGGCATGTGTTCACAGTGTCTCAGCCACACTGGGCCTGCCCCCTCTCACAGCACACACAGCTCAGGCTCTAGGTTGCTTTGCCAGGAACAGTCTGAGGCCAGCCCTGGGCTGCATCCACCTGCCAGGTCTAAGCCGCTCAGGCTCAGGCACTCAGTAGGTCCTCAGAAGTACAGAATCGGTTGGGCCTGCATTTTGTGCCCTTTCCAGGTCTGAGTAGCTCAGTTGTTTGGCGAGCATGGTTGCCGTGACTTATCACCTTTCCTGTCCCTGCTGCTTTGGCCACCTCATGAGAAGAGGTGACTCATTGGAAAAGACTCTGATGCTGGGAAGGATTGTGGGTAGTGGGAGAAGGGAACGACAGAGGATGAGATGGCTGGATGGCATCACTGACTCTATGGACGTGAGTCTGAGTGAACTCCAGGAGTTGGTGATGGACACGGAGGCCTGACATGCTGTGATTCATGGGGTCACAAAGAGTCGGACATGACTGAGCTACTGAACCGAACCAATTACTCACTCCTCTTTGCATCTCTAGTCTGTTTTTTAAAATTATTTATTTATTGTATATGACCCTGTTGGGTCTTTGTTGTTGTGCTGTGGCTTTCTCTAGTTGCAGAGAACAAGGGACTCTATAGTAGGGACTTCTTGATACAATGACTTTTCTTGTTGCTGAGCACAAGCTCTAGAATGCTCAGGCTCAGTAGTTATGGTGCACGAACTTAGTTGCTCTGTGGTATATGCAATCCTACAGGACCAGGTGTGAAACCTGTGCACCCTACACTTATTTTTTTTTAATTTATTTATTTTTAGCTGTTCTGGGTCTTCGTCACTGTGCAGGCTTTATCTAGTTGCAGTGAGTGGGAGCTGCTCTCTAGTTTCCCTGTGCAGGCTTCTCATTGTAGTAGCTTCTTTTGTTGCAAAGCAGGAACACTAGGAACACAAGCTTCGGTAGTTGCAGTCCCAGGCTCTAGAGCACAGGCTTAACATTTGTGGCACATGGAATTTGTTGCTCTTCAGCATGTGGGACTGTTCAGATTGTTCAGAAGAAGCCATGTGTCCTTCATTGACAGGTGAGTTCTTTACCACTGAGACAGAAGGAAAGCCCCTGTGTACCCTGCATTTGCAGAGTGACTGAATGATAGTCGATCTTGTCTGACTCTTTGAGACCCCATAGGCTTTAGCCCCTTTATCCATGGAATTCTCCAGGCAAGAATACTGGAGTGGGTTGCCATTTCCTTCTTCAGGGGATCTTCCCCACCTAGAGATCAAGCAAATGTCTCCTGAATTGCAGGAAGATTCTTTACCATCTGAGCCACAATGGAAGCCTAATATTAAGAGAGATTTCTAACACCAATATATAGAAAACTATAAAACACTGGTGAAAGAAATCAAACAGGACAACAATAGATGGAGAAATATACCATTTTCATGGATCGGAAGAATCAATATAGTAAAAATGAGTATACTACCCAAAGCAATCTATAGATTCAATACAACCCCCATCAAGCTACCAGCAAGCAGTATTTTTCACAGAGCTATAGAAAATAAATTCACAATTTGTATGGAAATACAAAAAACCTCGAATAGCCAAAGCAATCTTGTGAAAGAAGAATGGAACTGGAAGAATCAACCTGCCTGACTTCATCCTCTACTACAAAGCCACAATCATCGAAACAGTATGATACTGGCACAAAGACAGAACTATAGATCAATGGAACAAAATAGAAAGCCCAGAGATAAATCCACACACCTATGAACGCCATATCTTCGACAAAGGAGGCAAGATTCAAGACAAGTGGTGCTGGGAAAACTGGTCAACCACTTGTACAAGAATGAAACTAGAACACTTTCTAACAACATACACAAAAATAAACTCAAAATGGATTAAAGATCTAAACATATGACCAGAAACTATAAAACCCTTAGAGGAGAATTTAGGCAAAACTCTCTGCAACATAAATCAAAGCAGGATCCTCTATGACCCATCTCCCAGAATACTGAAAATAAAAGCAAAAATAAACAAATGGGACCTAATTAAATTTAAAAGCTTCTGCACAGAAGCCAAAAGTCTGTTCTATACCTCTGAGGGAGAGGGAGAGGGAGAGGGTGAGGGTGGGATGATCTGGGAGAATGGCACTGAAACATGTATACTATCATATAAGAAATGAAGCGCCAGTCTATGTTCAAAACAGGATGCAGATGCTTGGGGCTGGTGTACGGGATGAGTCAGGGAGATGGGGTGGGAAGGGAGGTGGGACGGGGCTTCAGCATTGGGAGATCGTGTACACCTGTGGCTGATTCATGTCAACGTATGGCAAAACCAATACAGTACTGTAAAATAGAATAAAGTATTAAATTAAAAAAAAATAAAATAAAATTCAAAAAAAAAAAAAAGCTTCTGCACAACAAAGGAAACTACAAGCAAGGTGAAAAGACAGCCATTGGAATGAGAGAAAATAATAGAAAATGAAGGAGTTGACAAACAACTAATCTCAAAAATATACAAGCAACTCCTGCAGCTCAATTCCAGAAAAATAAATGACCCAATCAGAAAATGGGCCAAAGAACTAAATAAACATTTCTCCAAAGAAGACATACAGATGGCTAACAAACACGAGAAGATGCTCAACATCATTCATTATCAGAGAAATGCAAATCAAAACCACAGTGAGGTACTATTTCACCCCAGTCAGAAAGGCTGCGATCCGAAAGTGTACAAGCAATAAATGCTTGAGAGAGTGTGGAGAAAAGGGAACCCTCTTACACTGTTGGTGGGAATGCAAGCTAGCATAGCCACTATGGAGAACAGTGTGGAGATTCCTTAAAAACCTGGAAATAGAAGTGCCTTATGACCCAGCAATCCCACTGCTGGGCATACACACTGAGGAAACCAGAATTGAAAAAGACACATGTACCTCAATGTTCGTCACAGCACTGCATATAAAAGCCAGGATATGGAAGCAACCTAGATGTCCATCAGCAAATGAATGGATAGGAAAGCAGTGGTACATATACACAATAGAGTATTACTCAGCCATTAAAAATAATACATTTGAATCAGTTCTAATGAGGTGGATGAAATTGGAGCCGATTATACAGAGTGAAGTAAGCCAGGAAGATAAACACCAATACAGTATACTAATGCATATATATGGAATTTAGAAAGATGGTAATGATAACCCTGCGTGCAAGACAGCAAAAGAGATACAGATGTATAGAACTGTCTTTTGGACTCTGTGGGAGAGGGACAGGGTGGAATAATTTGGGAGAATGGCATTGAAACATGTATCATATCATATAAGGAACGAATCGCCAGTCTAGGTTCAATGCAGGATACAGGATGCTTGGGGCTGGTGCACTGTGATGATCCAGAGGGATGGTATGGGGAGGGAGGCGGGAGGGGGGTTCAAGATTGGGAACACGTGTACACCTGTGGTGGATACATATTGATGTATGGCAAAATCAATACAATACTGTAAAATAATTAGCCTCCAATTAAAATAAATATATTTAAATTCAAAAAAAGAGAGACATTTCTAAGCATAAGGACAAGTCAACTTAAAAGGTATCAGCACATACATGCTTTACTTTATTTTATAATCTATATACAATATTTTAGAATATGCAATGAATCCATATACCATTTGCAAAGGAATACTCCAGACAGAAGTATCAATAAATTTATAAATGACAATCATCAATCAAATGAAATAATTTAGATGAAGCTTATCTACCTCTAGAAGAGATGGGAACAGGGCAAGTAGTCAGGAAATGCATTTTTGTTTTATTTGCAGGTGGATTTTAACAACTGTTTAAGATCATTTCCTACTTCTTGAAGTATATTTCTAGCAATTTCCTAGGAAACATTATTGATGGAGATGTACCCAATATCTCAGTGACTGCTGTCCGTTTTTTTCCATTTTCTATTTGAGTTGTGTGTGTTTACTCTGCAGCAGTTATTTCTGCCTCTTTCTCAACAGCTCACTTATCAATTCTTCTGCCTAAGTTATTTTATTTATTCATTCTAGTGTATTTTTCATTTCAGTTTTTTTGTTCTTCCTCTCTGTGTACTTGTTGTTTAGTTCTTCTCAGTTCAGGTCAGGCGCTCAGTCGTGCCTGACTCTGCGACCCCATGAACTGCAGCACGCCAGGCCTCCCTGCCCATCACTAACTCCCGAAGTTCACTCAGACTGACGTCCATCGAGTCAGTGATGCCATCCAGCGATCTCATCCCCTGTTGTCCCCTTCTTCTCCTGACACCAATCCCTCCTAGCATCAAATAAGTTTCCAAAGAGTCAACTCTTCACATGAAGTGGCCAAAGTACTGGAGTTTCAGCTTTAGCATCATTTCTTCCAAAGAAATCCCAGGGTTGATCTCCTTCAGAATGGACTGGTTGGATCTCCTTGCAGTCCAAGGGACTCTCAAGAGTTTTCTCCAACACCACAATTCAAAAGCATCAATTCTTTGGTGCTCAGCCTTCTTCACAGTCCAACTCTCACGTCCATACATGACCACTGGGAAAACCATAGCCTTGACTAGATGGACCTTAGTTGACAAAGTAATGTCTCTGCTTTTGAGTATGTTATCTAGGTTGCTCATTAGTTCTTCTAGGTCTTGTTAAATATTTTGTGATCCATGAATCCATTCTATTTTTTTAATTAAATTAATGACATTTTAGGAATCTGTGAACTAAAATGGACCAGAATGAGCAAATTTAATTCAGATAACCATAATTTTTACTTCAGTGGGAAAGAACACCCTAGAAGAAATGAAGTAGCCTTCAAAGTCCACAGAAATATCCAAAATGCAGTACCTGGGGCCAGTCTCAAAAATGACAAAATGATCTCTGATTGTTGCCAAGACAAACTGGTCAATATCACAGTAATCCAAGTCTATGTACCAATCACAAATGCTGAAGAAGCTGAAGTCAAATGGTTCTATGAAGACCTAAACAAACCTTTCATTATTAACACCAAAAAGATGTCCTTTTCACCATCAGTTCAGTTCAGTTCACTTGCTCAGTTGTGTCTGACTCTTTGCGACCCCACAAATCGCAACACGCCAGGCCTTCCTGTCCATTACCATCTGCTGGAGTTCACTCAAACTCATATCCATGGCCATCCAGCCATCTCATCCTCAGTAGTCCCCTTCTCCTCCTGCCTCCAATCCCTCCCAGCATCAGAGTCTTTTCAATGAATCAACTCTTCACATGAGGTGGCCAAAGTGTTGGAGTTTCAGCTTTAGCATCATTCCTTCCAAAGAAATCCCAGGGCTGATCTTCAGAATGAACTAGTTGGATCTCCTTGCAGTCCAAGGGACTCTCAAGAGTCTTCTCCAACACCACAGTTCAAAAGCATCAGTTCTTTGGTGTTCAGCTTTCTTCACAGTCCAACTCTCACACTCATACATGAGCACAAGAAAAACCATAGCCTTGACTAGACAGACTTTTCTTGGCAAAGTAACGTCTCTGCTTTTGAATATGCTATCTAGGTTGGTCATAATTTTCCTTACAAGGAGTAAGTGTCTTAATTTCATGGCTGCAATCACCATCTACAATGATTTTGGAGCCCCCTAAAATAAAGTCTGACACTATTTCCACTGTTTCCCCATCTATTTCCCAAGAAGTGATGGGACCAGATGCCATGATCTTAGTATACTAAATGTTGAGCTTTAAGCTAACTTTTTCACTCTCCTCGTTCACTTGCATCAAGAGGCTTTTTAGTTCCTCTTCACTTTCTGCCATAAGGGTGGTGTCATTTGCATATGTGAGGTTGTGGATATTTCTACCAGCAATCTTGATTCCAGCTTGTGCTTCATCCAGCCCAGCGTTTCTCATGATGTACACTGCATATATATTAAATAATAAGGGTGACAATATACAGCCTTGACGTACTTCTTTTCCTATTTGGAACCAGTCTGTTGTTCCATGTCCAGTTCTAACTGTTGCTTCCTGACCTGCATAGATTTCTCAAGAGGCAGGTCAATAGGTCTGGTATTCCCATCTCTCTCAGAATTGTCCAGAGTTTATTGTGATCCACATAGTCAAAGGCTTTGGCATAGTCAATAAAGCAGAAATAAATGTTTGTTTGTTTGTTTTTTTCCTGGAACTCTCTTTCTTTTTCAATGATCCAGCGGATGTTGGCAATTTGATCTCTGGGTTCCTCTGCCTTTTCTAAAACCATCTTGAACATCTGGAATTTCATAGTTTATGTATTGCTGAAGCCTGGCTTGGAGTATTTTGAGCATTACTTTACTAGCATGTGAGATGAGAGCAATTTTGCAAGAGTTTGAGCATTCTCTGGCTTTGCCTTTCTTTGAGATATAGAATGAAAACGGACATTTTTCAGTCCTGTGGCCACTGGTGAGTTTTCCAAATTTGCTGTCATATTGAGTGCAGCACTTTCACAGCATCATCTTTCAGGATTTGAAAGAGTTCAACTGGAATTCCATCACCTCCACTAGCTTTGTTCATAGTGATGTTTCTAAGGCCCACTTGACTTCACATTCCCAGATATCTGGCTCTAGATAAGGGATCATACCATCGTGATTATCTGGGTCATAAAGATATTTTTTGTACAGTTCTCCTGTGTATTCTTGCTACCTCTTCTTAATATCTTCTGCTTCTGTTAAGTACATAGCATTTCTGTCCTTTATCGAGCCCATCTTTGCATGAAATGCTCCTTTGGTATCTCTAATTTTCTTGAAGAATCTCTAGTCTTCCCCATTCTGTTCTTTTCCTCTGTTTCTTTGCATTGATCACTGAGTAAGTCTTTATTATCTATTCTTGCTATTCTTTGGAACTCTGCATTCAGATGCTTATATCTTTCCTTTTCTCCTTTGCTTTCTGCTTCTCTTCTTTTCACAGCTATTTGTGTAAGGCCTCCCCAGACAGCCATTTTGCTTTTTTGCATTTCTTTTCCATGGGGATGATTTTCATCCCTGTCTCCTGTACAATGTCATGAATCTCCTTCTACAGTTCATCAGGCACTTTGTCTATCAGATCTGGTCCCTTAAATCTATTTCTCACTTTCACTATATAATCATAAGGGATTTGATTAGGTCATAACTGAATGGTCTAATGGTTTTCCCTACTTTCTTTAATTTAAGTCTAAATTTGGTAATAAGGATTTCATGATCTGAGCCACAGTCAGCTCCTAGTCTTGTTTTTGCTGACTGTATAGAGCTTCTCCATCTTTGGCTGCAAAGAATGTAATCAATCTGATTTTGATGCTGATCATCTGGTGATGTCCACGTGTAGAATCTTCTCTTGTGTTGTTGGAGGAGGTGAATTTAACTCAGTTAAATTGCCATGACCAGTGCGTTCTCTTGGGTAATCTCTATTAGCCTTTGCCCTGCTTCATACTATATTCCAAGACCAAATTTATCTGTTACTCCAGGTGTTTCTTGACTTCCTACTTTTACATTCCACTCCCCTATAATGAAAAGGACAAGTTTTTTGGGATGTTAGTTCTAAAAGGTTTTGTAATTCTTCATAGAACTGCAGCTTCAACTTTAACTTCAGCTTCTTCAGCATTACTGATTGGGGCATAGACTTGGATTACTGTGATATTGAATGGTTTGCCTTGGAAACGAACAGAGATCATTCTGTTGTTTTTAAGACTGCATCCAAATATTGCATTTCAGACTCTTTTGTTGACCATGATGGCTACTCCATTTCTTCTAAGGGATTTCTGCCTTCAGTAGTAGATATAATGGTCATCTGAGTTAAATTCACCCATC